>JAOXYM010000022.1:16024740-16048644 GCA_028567055.1 Leptatherina wallacei | reverse complement strand
TGTTTAATGCTCTTTCTAGGAAGTTCTGTTAGAATGCCATTACAGTAATTCAGTCTACTGGAGATGAATGCATGGAGGAGTTTCTCCTGGTCTTTCTGGGAGACTAAGATTTTTATTTTGCTACAGACTTGGGTATTTATTACTTTATGGGACAAGTAAACTATTTTGGATTTAATTTCAATCCTACACACATGCTTAATCTTCCCAAGCAGTTTATAACCTCCCCCCTCAATCCCTACTTTAGTTTACTTTCTTTTTACTTTACTCAACAGGAGTGCAAATACTGAATATGCAAATCACATGATCTATGCAAAATGTCTGTATCATGAGTTAAAGGTAGAATACAGCTTTCTATTTGTGCTTTCACATTGTGGGGATGAGAGTTTGTTAATCTCTTAAAATATTACAACCAGTCAATTATGTGAGGAGGAAAAGGATCTGATATATTACATATGTGAGTGAAAATGGGAGGGAATCTTTAAGATTAGCAGTTTATTTGATGGTAAAGTGAGAACAAGAAGTGTGATGTTTGGAAAAAGATTTAAGACTAGAATGTTATCTCATCTGTGAAACATGGCAGATGTTGCATAGTTTGGGCCTGTTCCTTTCCATCTAAGCCATCATCAACTGAACAGTCAATTCTGAATTACATCTATCAGTAACTTGGACAGTAACTCTTGCTCAAACGTCCATCTACCAAAAATGGTTATATTGCTTAACAGTGATGTTAATGTTTACTGAGGCCTTATCTAAGTCCTGGCATTAATCCAAAGAAAATAAGGAAAGACTTGAAGTTGATAAAAGGAAGCCCACTAACATCCCAGAGGTGAAGCTGTCCTGTAAGAAGGAACAAGTTACAATTCCTCTAACCCGATGAGCGGGGCTGCCCAACAATCACCCATATGCTCAGTTTGGGTTATTTATTGGGTTTATCAAAGGAGCGACAGAAAGTGAAAAGCTTCTATACTTTTACCACACACAGATGTGTAGTATTTAACAGCTACCTCAAGAGTTAAAAACTTGAATATTTGAATAGTTTAACTGCTTAGATATTTTAATATTTTTCTATCTTACTTTTAATACTTGATAGGTAAATACTACAATGATTTAGGTGAGTGAAAACTACACATGGTATCGAATATTTTCCTGGGTGTCGATGTCAAGTTTGAAATTTCAGTATCGTGACAACCCTAATGTCTAAATTCTGATCAGTGAATGATTTCAGTATCAGAATCAGATGGAGGTATTGGATCTGACTGGTCTCAGATCTAATTAGATAAGGCACTTAAAGGCAACAGCAACAAATGTAAGAGGCGGATGCAGTGAATAGGATATCACTCACTAGTTTGTGGACTTTATGTCAATGTTGACATTTGTGCAGCCACAACTGATAGAGGAGATGGGTCTGAGCAAAAAACTGGGGACTCTGTTCTCAGCCGTTCAGTCTTTCATCTGTCACTTAAGCAGTCTTAATGCTGGAAGGTTGTTGGTTTGAATCCTGCTCTCCCAGTCAATCTGTCATTGTGTCCTTGGGTAAGACATTTCACCCTCCTTGCCTCCATTGTCGGCATTGCTGGTGTATGAATGTGTGGTAATGTTTGATGGTGGTCAGAGAACCCGCTGGCGTGGGTTGGCTGCCACGTTTCCATCAGTCTGCCCCAGGGCAGCTGTGGCTACACATGTAGCTTACTAGCTTACCATCAACAAGTACAAATGCTGCTTGAATGAATAATGGATCCAATACAAAGTGCTTCTGGCGCCTTGAAAAGCGCTATATAAACCTAATCTATGATTGATGAAGGAACAATGGAATGTAGCGACTAAAAAAGTTTTCATATTAGTCTGTGAACACTTTTTTTTTTTTGATTTAATATGGAACATTTTAAGATGGGGTCTGGTTCTCCTCGCTTTTGGAGTCAGTGACAAGTTGCCATTGAAGGAAATCTTTAGGCTCCACTTTGGATTCAGAAGGTTGCTGCTTCTTTGCTCTTTTTCGGATAGATTGTGTTTTGATTCTGCTTGGCATTACTGCACAAAAGTGGTTATTTTTTGATGGTTTGCTGCAGTTTTTTTTTGGTTTTATGGTAGCTTTGGATATTTATGGCCTTGGTTGGTTGATTTGTTTTGGCTACAATGGATCAAAAATCAGTAACAAGATCATGTTCAATTTACCATATTTAAAGAAACACATTGAAATCCTGCAGTTTGTTTAATTCACTACTCTTTCCCACCATTTTGACATTTGAGAAAAAAAACTATTTTTAAGACTACCAGCTGTTTTCAGCATCATGACTGTTTGTCTGGGGTCACTGTGAGGACGGATAAAAATCCTTTTAACAGTCTTCTGTGATGAGGTTAATTTCATTTATTTAAGATCTTCTTTTGTTTTACCTAAGGACCATGAAGGTTTGCAAAAGAACAAACAAGGCCCAACATGCCAGGAATCCCCTTTCAAAAACACCCCCATCTCAATTCAAAAGTCAGCAGCAGCAAAAAAAAAAAAAAAAAAAAAAAAAAAAAAAAGGCTTGAGGGAACTATTCTTTAAGTGAGAAGGACCAGGTTTGATATCATCTCTCACCTCTAACAGACTTGTCTGAGCTTGAAGGTGTCATAAAGTTCCTTACTTTGTAAGTAAAGAGGAAGAGAAACAAAGAATGAGCCTGTCATCTTGTATGATATAAAAAAATGCTAACTCGGCTATTCCTACTGTGAATGAAGACATGAAACATGTCACGTTAATGACTTTATGTACCGGCAGCCATTTCTTTCAATATTATTACTACAGAATAGCCCCCCTTATTGTCATTTAATCCTCTCTCTGCATCTATCTACACGGGTGCTCCATGACTTAAAGTTAGGTAGACGCTTAGGGACCATCGTCAATGCATTTTGAACATGTAAAGAGCTTTCTTGGAATCTGATGTGCAGGAAAAAGTTTGTTTAGTTTAGTTTACTGCCTTCCATTCAAGATCCTTCTAGATGTCCTCAACCTCAACCGGAGGAACGTCCCAGCTGTAGCCTGGAAGTAAACACATGCCCCGGCTGCATGTCGACTTGTCTTTTCCTTATATGTCCCCCGTGCTCTTTTTTATTTTTTTTATTTTAGGACCAATATGACATTATAGAGAAGCACACACAGTCCGGCCTGGAGCTGGTGGAGAAGTATGTGAAATTTGTGAAGGAGAGGACGGAGATTGAGCAAAGCTATGCCAAACAACTGAGGTAGGCCTCACTCTTGTCCTGTTTTTGTTTCTCTTTCTTTCTTTCTTTCTTTCTTTCTTTCTTTTTTTCTTTCTTCCTGTGCTGACTGTCTGAAATACTTCTATGCAATTGTGCTGCTCACTGCAGCTTGTGGCTGTGTTGGTGTGGGTTTGAATGTGAGCATATTAAAAGGTTGTTTATGAAATGTTTGTTGGTCTTATGACTGCTGTGGGACAGAATCTAGCTTGTCTCTGAAACACTAGCCCGATTCTCCAGTTGCAGTGTGCTCGCTGGCCCTCTGTATCTCCCCTCTCTCTCTTCATCCCTACTGCTTCCTCTCACAGGCTTGCGCACTGGTTATTTGTTTCCCCGTGCGCAGGCCCACATCTGTTGTAGTGCTGAGCTTTGCTGGAGAGGAGAGGAAGTGGGAGCAGACTGGCGCATGATAGACGGGATGTGTGGTCAATGAGAAATAAAAAGGAGGAAGAAGAGTGATTTGAATGTGTTCATACTGGATTTGTTTAAAAAGACAGTTGTGGAAAAAAAAAACCTGCCACTGCTTGCAGAAGGATGTCATTCATGTTTTCAATAATTTCTCGGTGAATTTGTAAATATTATCTTAAATCATTTCCCACAGGAATCTCTCGAAGAAATATAACCAAAAACGAGGCAGCAAAGATGAACCAGAGTGCAGGTGAGTCCTAGTCTGCAGGTTTTGTAACAAAGTCTGTCTTCCAAAAAACAGTGAACCTGTTTGGACATGTTTGAGGTTCATTATTCCCTTTCTCTTTACACCCTATCCCTGATAACATTTTAAGCACTCACTGAGCGAACTGATAAGAAAAACAGAACCAAACTACAGATGGTATCAAATATAAATCTGTGAAAAATAATCTTGTTGCTGGTGTGATCCATGTAGTTGTTGCAGTCTGATGTTGGTGACATTTAAATGCCCTCGGAAGGAAGCAGGAATCAGGAAGTTCTGATCTTCTTATCATGATTTAGTCCACTGCTGAGCTTTGTGTCTTTATCATGCTATCACTGGTCCCATCAGTATTCTCCACCCTTTCCTTTCTCCTCCTCCTAAATGATAGGTTGTCCAGCAACCAGTCCTTTTTGGACATCCTGAATGAGATGAACGACTATGCGGGGCAAAGAGAGCTAATTGCTGAGAACTTGATGATGAACATTTGCATCGATCTTACCAAGTACCTGCAAGAACTCAAGCAGGAGCGAAAGACGGTGAGCTTGATATGCTAAGAACCAGGAACACGCTGGGTTTTCCATCTTACAACCCATCTTTGCAGCAACCAATGGTGTCCAATAAATTGAATTTAGCTTTTTTTTTTTTTTCTTTATTACTGGGAAATGACGTTATGCTACTCATCTTCTTCCAGCCTTACTGACGAACCCTCTGATACACCTTTGCAAGCTTTGTTTACTTTAGAGTTCGATTCATATCTGCATATCTACTTAATCTGAAAATGAAAACACTCAGAGTTGTGTATACACTGGTGTACTGGTGGTGTGTACCCACAGCACCGTATTAAGAAGCAGTCTGACAAAATGCCACATGTTTTTTTATTTTTATTTCTTTTATTTATGCAGCATAATCTGCAAAGGAGGGGTGTAAAGTTTAGGAGGGGGGGAAGATAAGCTGATTCAGAAGAAGTGGAGATGAGATCTCACTGCTGTGGCAGGAAAGGAGTCTTACTTAGCGTCTCCTGAGGGAGGCATGGTCTGTGCAGTGGTGTTCCATTTCTCCAGGAGGAATGCTTTGTCTTTGTCATGTTGGATTGCAGAATAATGCAGCTGTGTACAGCCACTGGCTGAAGACGTTATGTCTCAAACAGACACACTGGTATTTGTTTTCTTGACTGTTTTGCTGTGTGGCTTTCGGAGGTCATTGTTTATTCTGTCTGCTCCTACACATGGCCGTATGTCTCCTTCTGTCATCTGACCCTCCTCTCACTCTTGTCTATTTTTATGAATGTTTGCAGTATCTGATGGAGGCCAAGAAGGCCCAGCAGAGTTTGGAGAGCACCTACAAGCAGCTTGACAGTGTAAGCCTAACCTCAACATTTAAAGATTAATCGGAATGTAATCGAGTGTCTTTTGGGTTCAGAATTAAATTTATTCAAAGCACTCGGCAACAGAGTGGCTGCACAAGTCTGTGTGGTCAGTAAGGCTGCTTTTATTTGTCTATAGTAAAAACAGATGAACAGAGTAGGAAGTTGTCTCGTTTCAAACTCCTCCTATGTCATTGATCCAAGACCTACGTGGTAGTTATTTGAGTTTTTCTTCTCCTAAAGGCTGAAACTTCCCGTCGTCTAGAACAGCTTTGCTTTGAATTGGGGATCCTATTCATATTTGATGCAGAAACTGGCTTCCCCAAGCTGCCTGAGCTGAACTTTATTTCTTCTTTCCCCCCTACATCAGAGTAAAAAACGTTTTGAGAGGGAATGGAGAGAAGCAGAGCGTTCAGCACAATACGCAGAGAAGACGGATCAGGACATCAATGCCACAAAAGCTGATGTTGAAAAAGTAAGACGGGAGAAATATACCATACATGAACTATTTAACAGGAACCAAAGTAAGATCAGAAGCAATTCTTAACCTGTATGCTTTATGTGTGGTTGCAGGCCAAACAGCAGGCTCATATGAGAGCGCACATAGCAGAGGAGTGTAAGAACGACTACGCCGCCCAGCTCCAGAAATACAACAAAGAGCAGAGCCAGTTCTATTTTAATGACATGCCGCTCATATTCAATGTAAGTGCACCACCACGAACATTTCCTGAATGGTTGTCATAACAGTATTGTGATAACAGTTTTTGTTACAGTAAAGAGCTTAGACACTGAACAAATAATTATTTTTTATGGCATATTGTAAAATGAGATGAATAGCAAATGAAATGCTACTTTCTTTGGTTCTTGTTAAAACCATTGACTGAATACATAAGATAGTGGCTCTAGACAAGTCTATTAGTGTAGAAAATATGAGAAATGACTATACTTCTCACTTGATTTGTTACCTTATGAAACATTTTCCTAATAACAGCATGATCTTTAGCAAAGTGCAATGTTTATTTAGTAAGTTATGTTCTTTTAAAAAATTTACTTAGTATTGAAACAATGTCCACTTTAGGGCAGGGTTTATGACTGTTCTGTCATAAAATCCAGTTTTCAAAGGGCAAATGAAAATGAAAATGCTCAACAAGAGGCTTCAAAGTGGGAGTCCACAAACAAATGGGTCAAGTCATGGCGGTTACCTTTATTTTCTTTATTCAGTTTATTATAAAAACAGAAGCTATGGAGGATGTGTCCTACTGGAAAACCCACTCTCCTCTGATAGCTTGAGCAGGCACCACTTATGCAGAAATTTGAAGTAGTATTTCACAGGGAGCTAAAATAGTGTAGGCCTCTGAGTGCAGGTAGGACCATCAATACTCTATAACACTTACGTCTCCAAATGAACTCTCTTCACCATTGTTTGGACTGATACTGGTGTAGCTATACATGAGGAATAGTGCTTGAAATACACTGCCTGGTCCCCAACAAGTCGCCACCTAACTAAGCAAATAGGTAGGAGCCTCCTATTGGATGATTACTGAATGGGCATTATCTTTGAGCTTGCAACAAGTTATATAACCCCAACTCGTGCAGTGAGCAGCTTCTAATTTCTTCAACAACTATATGGAAAGACACATCCTGTGGTCATGGAAAAGATGTTTGTCTGTTTAAGAAGGGTCAAATCACTGGCATCAAACAGAGAAAACATGTAAAGGGGATTGCAGAAACTACTAAAAGTGGGTTAAGAACGTTCCAATGCCTTATTAAAAACTGGAAGGATAGTGGGGAACCATCGTCTTCAAGGGAAAAATGTGGTTGGGGGGGAAAAAAAACCCTGAATGATGTTCGGTGTTCACTTAAACGTTTGGTGAAATAAAATCAAAGAAAAACAACAGTAGAACTCAGGGCTATGTTTATTAGTAAGAATATTTCCACATGAACAATGTGAAGGGAACTCAAGGGATTGGGATTGATCTGCTGTGTAGCCATAAGAAAACCACTAATAAATTAGGTTAATTGGAGAAAAAGTTTTCAGTTTGCTAGGGAGCATATAGACTGGACTCTGGAGTAATACAAGGTCATGTGGTCTGATGAGGCCAGATTTACTCTGTTCCAGAGTGATGGGTGGTGCATCAGAGTAAGAAGAGAGGCAGAAGTGATGCAGCCATCATGTTTAGTGCCTACTGTACAGGCCCGTGGGTCAGGGCTCAGCTGACTACCCTAAATACTGAATGACCAGGTTATTCCATCAATGGATTTTTTTATTCTCTGATGGGACAAACATAATCCAAAATGACAATGTCAGGATTCATCAGGCTCAAATTGTGAAAGAGTGGTTCAGGTAGCAGGAAACATCAGTTTTACACATGGATTGGCCACCACAGACCTGAACCCCATGGAGAATCTGTGATGTGCGGCAGAAGGCTTTGCTTGGTGGTCAGACTCGGCCATTATCAATACAAGATATTGGTGAAAAATGAGTGCAACATGGAAATGAATCTTGTGACATTGCAGAAGCTTGTCGAAACAATGCCACAGCGAATGTGTGCGCCGTAATCACGGCTAAAGGCGATCCAACGAAATATTAAGAGTGTGTGACCTTTCTTTTTGGTGTGCAACTTTTTTTTTGCCGGGCATTGTATATAAAAACACTTGAGATTCAGATTTAATTTCACCCACACTTAAAACTCAGATGACTTATTTTGATTTAAAGGCAGCAATGAACTCTAAAGATAATGTTCTTTCACTTTTTTCATTTACCATAAATTTATGTAAATGACCTTGAAGAAATATTTCATGATCACAACAGCTGAAGTTTTTCATATGCTTTATCTCTTCATTAGTCCAAAAAGTGGTTATTGCTTGGTCTTATTTCTAATAATGGCAGTGTGTGTGAATAACTATTCTCTGTGCTCTAGAAATTGCAGGATCTGGACGAGAGGCGAGTACGGAAGTTGGCACAAGGTTATGTCTTGTTCTCAGACACAGAAAAACATGTGATGCCCATCATTGGCAAGTGTCTGGAAGGCATTACTAAAGCTGGCACTAATGTTAATGAGCAGAATGTGAGTTTCTCTTTAAAAACGGACATTTTATAAGCAGCATGGCTTAATGCAACCCACTGGTTTTATAGGTGCGCATCTGTTTACAATAACTTTTGCTTTCATCCATAACTGCATTTAATGCAGGACTCCATGGTTGTAATAGAACAGAATAAGTCTGGCTTTGAACGTCCTGGAGATTTGGAGTTTGAAGACTACAGTCAGGGTATCAATCGAGCCTCCTCTGACAGCAGCTTGGGAACACCGAAAGGCCCCTTAGACCTTCTGGGAAAGAACAAGAGCAAAAACTTTTGGCTTTTCAGCAAACGGAATAAGGTAGGACACTTCACACACATGCCTCAACATTATATCCGTATTGTGGAAAGTGTGCAGTGAAGTTAGCAACTCCCATTTATTACTGTTTAATAGTCCACAAGTTGCCAATCAGATTAGTAGGTGACTCTTTGATCTGCAGAGACAGAAATTTCCGTACAGAGAGCACACATGGTGAAGCTGAAGTTATAGCTACACATGCGTACAACATGCAAGCAGTGTAAAGACCTAGTCGCTACAGCTCAGTGTAATAATGCATGAGCTACTTTCATTTCATTAAAAATTACCTTACACACACCCCACCGTTTCCAGAAAAGGTCCCTTTGCATGACTCTGTTCCTGGCTGTGAGTAAATAAACCTTGGCTCCACCACCCCATAACCCCCTCAACACAACCCTATCACTGCAGAATGCTTTCCAGTAGGTCAACTGGCAGTCAGCATTCTGCTGTGCTTGCGCTTTTATCGGCACGGGACCAAAACAACATTGAATTTTCTTCTACAGGCATCCACAAACACACTACCTCTATTATCCTGCCCAGAACCTGGCATCATAACAACTTTGCACCAGAATGACACCAGGTTTGCCAGGCCAGAAAATCTTGATCCTTGTTAACACTGATATATTTGTGTTTGCTCTTCAATATGTATCTGATCCAAGAGACTCACTAGACTGTAATGAATCCGTAAAAACTCTCAGCGCATACATGAAAGCGGTTTTATGAGCGACTGACCACTAACCAGCTAATGGTCCCCCCCCCCTCCAGTCCCCCAAAACTAAATGATCCCTTCTTTCTTTCTTGCAGTGTTTGCTTGCTCAGCTCTCTTCTTTCTGCATGTATTACTGGCTGTGCTCTGCAGTGCACGCTTCCCGTTCCATGTATGTGTGTGGCACAGAGCTCTGTGTCATCAGTCATGCTCTCCCAATTAGGCCTTAGGAGTGTGAATAGGAAGCCGGCTGTACTGACTTGAGTAAACCCTTGGTTTACTTGAGCCCCTCCTATTAACAGCTCTCCTCTACTTAGATCCCCCATAACTCTAAAGAAAAGGAGCACCAGAGCAGTAGATGTTCACATAATAACAGAGCTGTACTCCAAGCTCTCAGTAATTATGCATAGGACCCTGTTGTAGACCCTGTTTTAAGTAGTAATCATTGAAGACTACAAGCCATCAGCCTCCTGTGTAATTTAGCTAATAGATCCCACCTCCACCTTTTCTCATAAATGCAGTTTTATGTAGTTCACTTCAGGCATGTTGTCAAGTTAACCTCTTTCTCATACGGGGCATTCACCAAGCCCTACAAATCTATAAGCACTATCTCACTGTGGAAAATTATCAAAGCTATTTATAACAGCTGTACTGATTTATGAACTGATGTTATCTACTGTGTGTGTGTATATAGGTCAGTGTGGCTAGTCCTGCTCTTACTCTGAACATGACTATTTTTCATTCACATTAGTTTCCAAGTTTTCATTTCAAGAAGAATTAGATTGACAGTGAACAACTATAGGCAATCTTCACCTCAGACATTTTGCAATTCTATGAACAAACTCAAAAGAATTACAGCTTAATGAACTAATAACAGCATTGTTTGGAAGAATGTTTTTTATTATTGCTGCAAACAACTTCAGTGTGGGAATAGCAAATACAAAAGTAAAGGTCATTGAAGAAAATATCACGAATGACAGCTTGTGGAACTTGAAGTTATACAGATGTGATTTAGTTTTGCTGGTCTGCCTCATGGGTCCTCGCTGGGGGTCTCACTCTGCCCTTCAACTTTGCTTGGATTTGGCTGCAGGCGTTGGGCAGGTGTGGCGCCAGTGTGGAAGCTATGGCTGATTGCTTTCTCTGTAGTGTTGTGTTTTTGGTCATTCCATGCAAATTCACACACAACTCTTCCAGGTCGCGCAATTGATTTTCATTGGCCAGTTTTAAAAACTAAACTCATTAAGACCTAAGCCTTCCAAACCTGTAAAACTGTCCACTAAAAACTTATTTTCTGCCTGTAAAGGAATTATAATTATGAAATTAAGCAATTTTGCCCCTGAAGTGTTATTTCCCTGGGAGTTCTAACATGATGTGAGCACCGTTGCTGTCGGTCCCTTTCAGTTTCTGTATAGTAAGTAGTAAAAGACTAAAGACTTAAACACCAGCATACTGTAAATTGCTCACGAAAACAATATACCACCATGGAGTTGGATTAGTTAAAGATTTGGTTCCCAACACCAGGAATGATTTAAAAACTTAGGAGGAAATGGTGTCCTTGTTACTATGAAAATGGAGCAATTGACAAGATTTAGAAAATTCAAATAATGGAATAAATGAGCCCTGAGTCATGTTAATATAAAATTTCTTGAGATATACTGGGAGTATTGGGTGAGTTGGCATACAATGACCTTTTGTTTTTGTTTTTTTCTCTTTAAAATGTGTGTTTATGGGCCAAAGATGTGTGTTTGTTATTTCATGCTCTTTGGGCTCGTGTGCTGGGTTTGCTCCAGTGTTGTCTTCCAGGCATTGTGGTGCGCTTTAAGGTGTTGACGGTGTCTTTTTCTTTCCCTTGTCATCATGTTGTTTTTGTCTTCCCTGTCTCTTCCATTTCTCTGTTATCCCCTTTCCCCTTCCCTCTTGTTCACCATTCTTCGCCTGCATACCTCATTATTGGGTGCTGGTACTTTTGGTCTTGCCCAACCCCAGCTCTCTTCCTCCACACTCACTCCTTTCTCTACACCCCCAACCCCTTCACCCCCTAACGGACTCCCTTCCCCCAAGTTTGGCCGGGACCCCCTGTCGTACTGTTTGAAGGAGATCAATAAGACAGTCAAACCCAGAATCTCTTCCTTCCGGACACTCAGGAGATCGGTGAGTGACAAGAGGAGATGATTCGGATGGCGAGAGACCTCATCCATCATCCTGTACTCATGCCACTGCAGGACCCGCTGAGTTCCTCAGATGAAGAAGACAGTTTACATTTCCTACTGCAGTTTTCAGTACAAACAGTTTATATTTTTACTTTGTTAAAAACATGTAATTATTATATATTTTTTAAGCTGGCTAAGCAAGAAACACTTTAAAGCTCATCAGATGTTTTTTTTTAATACACAAACTGTTTCTTTTTCCCTTCAGAAAATTACCTCAGAGAGAACCATGGTAAAAAATGGTGTGGGGTTCTACTTTTTTTCCCCAAAAAAGACCACCTTTCCTTTACAACTGCCAATTTTCAAATTATTTCGTCCCACAAATTTCTGCAAATGTCTCTGTGTTTAAGAACAGAGTTGCTAGCAAAAGGCTTGTCCTTATGAGTTTGTATTGAAGAGGTGGCCATCTGGTGGTGGAGGAAGGGAGGAAAATCAGCAATCTGTTAACCAATTTTGAATCAGCCTTAATTTTCTCCTTCTGTGTCACACTTTTTTTTTTGTTTTTTTGTACAGACTAAAACATGATTTCACATTGTATTTGTTGATCCATGGGTGGTGGTTTTGTTTTCAACTCACTGCACATCAGTGGTTTTATAGTTTAAAGTCTAAAAATGTTTCACCTGGTGACTTGAAATGGTTAAACATTGGCTCCTGAGCTGACCTCAAACCACCGGGCTGGTGTTCTCACTCAGTTATTTTCTTTCTGTGGCCACAGCGTATGTGTTCATGAAACTGTCAGATGCTCGCCTCAGTACGGTGTTAACCCTCCCTTCCTGTGACCCTTTGCAGCCCACGGTGACGGAGGACTTTGCTCATCTTCCTCCAGAACAGCGCAGGAAGAGATTACAGCAGAAATTAGACGAAATCTGCAAAGAATTGCAGAAGGAAGTAGATCAGAGGTGTGTTTGTGCATGTGTGTGTCTGTGTGTGTGTGAGTATCCTGCACATTAATAACATTCTCTGTTAGAACTTTCCTGCTGGAAGTGTGGATACAATATTCATGCAGTATAAACAACTCTGTGCTGTTTGTGAGTTGGAATTGTTTACCCACCTCTGAGCTCTGCAGGGAACAAAATTCACCCCAAGTCACTTTCTCTCCCCCCCCCCTCCTTCTCCCATTTCTCTTCTCCTTTCTCTTTTCAGTGAAGCACTTGGAAAGATGAAAGATGTTTATGAGAAAAATCCTCAAATGGGAGATCCAGCTAGTCTTGCGTCCCAAATCAGCCAGACGTCCCAGAATATAGAGCGGCTCAGAGGAGACATGAGCAAGTATGAGGTAATCCTCAATCCTCAGGCCCTTATGTCTAATATTTTTTTAGTGTTTTTTTTTTCAGTATTAATGTAAACATTCCAACATTCCTGTAAATAACCCTGATTTGATCTTTTCTGTTTTTTGTTGTTTTTCTATAGACTTGGCTGGCTGAAGCAGGTGGACGAGGCGACACACTGCGCTATAAAACCCACACATTTAACAATAACGGAGCTCACGATGCACACAGGTAAGATAACATTTCATCCCACGATATGTTTGAAACATAGGTAGGTCATCGACTCTGATCTGGAACCCTTTGCATTTCCTTTCCAGCCCCGATGGAGCTCATTCCGATGAAAGCACCGCCGATCCCTCACAAGCCATCTATGCCGAGTTCGACGATGACTTTGAGGATGAGGAACTAGCAGCTCCTATTGGCAAATGCACAGCCATGTACAACTTCCCAGGTATGTCACAGGGTGTTGGAACTATCTGAATAACTCATTCACTATTGTTTTGATTGTGCAAATTCTTTGTAGTTTTGTATTAGGGGTGGGCGATATATCGAAAATGTATCGATACCGGCATTTACAACGATCACTGATATCATTTTGCCCATGTCGATAATTTTGGTATTTCAAAAAAAGGAAAACACAAGGGGGCTGCCCAGTCAGTGCTCACTGCTCCCAGTCTTAATTAATTCATATTAAATATTTTACAAAAACTGATTCCCAGCATGTACAGAACAGAGAGTCACACGGTGGACCCGTACATCTATCTGACATTACATCGATGACGAATGGGAACTGTACACCAAAGTGCTGTTATCGTCCATTTATCGTTATCGAGATGAACTGATCAATATATCGTGATATTGATTTGAGGCCATATCGCCCAGCCCTATTTTGTATTCCTAAACGACTTAAAGTGCTATCTATCTCAAATAGCTTGTCTTTCCCTCTCAGGTGCCAGTGAAGGGACCATTTCTATGCAGGAAGGGGAGGTGCTGGCTGTGGTAGAGGAGGACAAAGGGGATGGGTGGACCCGTGTCCGAAGGAACAATGGCGATGAGGGCTACATACCTACATCTTACGTCACCATCAACCTAAACAAATGAGGAACAAGAGAAAAAAAGATTAACACTTTGCAAAACTGTTTGCAATTCTTCCCCTTGGACCAGTCATGAGGAAGGCATGCCACTCATGGGCAGGACTGCCAGGGCAACCAGAAAGACCCAAATGAAGCCCTTTGATTTCTTCAGAGGCGCCCAGAGGAATGGTGCTAACATTCGGTTTCTAATGGCTTGCATTAAATTTATGAAATCCTAGTTACCCGAAACCAACACTACAAGGATGTTTCACTTTCTGCTATCATTTCACCATACTTTCTTTGGTTTTGGTAAAAAGTTTTGCTCACATTTTAGGCAACTTTACAGTGCAAGCGTTTGCCTCCTTCCACAGCCTAAGGAAGTTTTAGCTTCTGAGAGGAAGTAGTAGAAGTAGAGAAGGGGGAGGAGGAGGAAGAGAATTAGTGCTGCTGCCATTTTTACACTGACTCTTAACGCCTGTAATACTTTGGAAGAAGTTAACACCTGTTTACATTTTCAGTTAGAAACTGACCAGCTCTGGCCCACAGCAGCCCACCCCACTGCAGAAACCAGAATATACGACTTGTTTCATGTCTCTTTTTCTCAAGTGTGACACTTTCTACTCGTGATAGCACATGAGGGTTGAATGAGCTTTGTGGTAGAAGAACGTATTGCTTTTGAATTTCAGAAGTATGAGAGGCCAGAGGTGTGGGCAGCTCTAATGTTGTGGTAAAGCACAAAAACACGACCATATACAAACTATTAATATTCTGACAATCACAGCCATATCATCATATAATTTCCGACCTTTGTCAGTAGCAAGGATATAAAGTAACTGTTATTTTCTAACAGTCACAGGCTGAAAATTTTACTAAAATAATTTATTACAAGTGTATTAAAAAAAAAATCATCTTGGACTAAAGTTGTACTTTGTATTGAGGAAGTTCTCATGTTGCTCTTTTCTCCTTGCACACAGTGGACAGTCCTTAGCCACAAAAGGGAGTAAAAAAAAGCACGCAGAAAATGCTCCATGAAGTCTATTGTATTTATAATATATAATATATATTTTAGCTGTCACAATGCCACTATTGTCTTATTAGCTTTTAGCAATTCAAATAAAGATTTTTTTTTTTTATTGCAAGAGGAAACTTAAAGTATCTAATTTTGTTGCTAATGTTTTATTTTGATTTATCTAATGAGTTCAGAAGTTGTTCTGTGTCCTGTTTTTTATGTTATCATGGAGCCAGCAATTAGCATTATCGTTCCACTTCATGCTAACGTGTCTTTGGTGCCTTCCTGGTTAAAAGATTGTTTTTGCCATTTTTGCATATATTTTCCTTCTTTTTTCATGACTTAATAAATGTAAAAGCACATTTCAGTGTTAGAAGTGGTTATGTCATCTCTGGACTTGGAGAAATAAACAGTTGAAACACACATTTTCATCCAGTATAGTTGTTGGAGTTTCCTCACTAATATGACCAATTTGAAGACTTTAGGATCTAGAATAATTGAAAAGAAAAAATTGTGTTTCTATTTATAGAGTCAAAGTGAAATTTGGCAAGTTAAATTGCTGCTCTGTGCACAGAAATTATTTGATTTCAGTAAGGCTTATTCTCCTGAGGTAATATACAACCACAATGCCCAAAACAGTGGAAACTGTAAAATGTGAATAAAAACCGAATGTAATGATTCACAAATGTCATGTATCCAGCCCGCAGCACTGCATTAAAAGTGGGTACGATCCTCTACGGGAAATCACTGCATGGGCTCAGTAACACTCCCAGGCATCACTGTTTGTGAACACAGCTTGTTGTGCAACCCACAAATGCGGGTTAAAGCTCTATCATGCAAAGAAGAACCCATATGTGAACATGATCCAGATATATGTCGCCATCTTCACAGGGTCAAAGCTCATTTAAAAAGGTCTGAGGCCATGTGGAAAACTGTTCTGTGGTCAGATTAGTTGAAAATTTTAATTCTTTTTGGAAACCCTGTCCTGTAGACTAAAGAGGTTTCCCACCTCCAGACATCCAGACAACATCTCTTTCTGGAAAGGCTTTAAATATTACAGCAAAACTATCCTAAACTCCATACTGCATCCATCACAACAGCATGACTCGTATGACCAAAGTCCAGCTGCTGAACTGGACTGTCTGCAGTCCAGACCCTTCACCAATAGAAAACATTTGGTGCTTCAATAAATGAAAAATCCCATCAAAGAAGGTCCAGAACTGTTGAGCAGCAAGAGTCCTGCTTCAGACCAGAATAGGACAACACTCCTCTCTTAGAACTCCAGCAACTGGTCTCCTCACTTCCCAGTCATTTACAGGTTGTTTTTCAAACAACTGCATCACCTTGTTCTAACTTTTTTTGAGATGTGTTGCTGCTATCAAATTCAAAATGAACTAATATTTTGCATGAAATAGTAAAATCTCATTTTCAACATCTGATATGTTTATGTTGTATTGGAAATAAAATATGGGTTTATGAGATTTGCATATGAATGCATTCTATCTTGTTTACAATTTATGCAGCATCCCAACTTTATTTTATAATTAAATAAAAACAACAAAAACAAAACACCCTGAACATCTCTTTCATATGACAAACCATTTGCATCCACAATTTTTTTATTTGGCTGACATTGTTTTAGAGTAAGTAGTTTGTGATAATGTTGCATCCAACTGCTAAAGGCAAAATGTATTATTTGAAAATAAAAAGCCAAACAATTGATTCTAGCAGATTAGACTGCAGTATTTTATGTTCAGGGAATGAGAGAAGGGTGGTCTCCAACTCTCAACTAAGTACCGCCTATCCTCTGTAGATGGCATTGTTGTGTCATTCTTGGCTTTGCCATCTCTTCTCTGCATAATTGTGTTTTCAATATAGGCCATACATTTGCATACCTGATTAAATTGCACTGACTTCAAAACCACAAGGTTTATAATGACTAATTAATAACCCAAATTGGCAATCCCCCCCTTCCCACACACGCACACACGCACACATGCCACACACACACGCACGCACACACATCACCTTATTCACAACAACAGTCAAGTGAAGAGAAAGACAGTGAACACAAACCTAATAAAACAAGGTAAATGAATTATTCAGGTATAATTTCAAAGGGAATTAAAAATCACGAGGTGAAATTATGTAGATCTGCTCAGTGAAGGGAGCATCCAACAGAGGCATGCTGACACTTACTGACTGGTCAGATGGCTGAGGAATCAGATTGTCATTTGTATGCAAAACCTGAATTCTCTAGATGCATTAAAGGTCAGCTTTTCAATAAAACTACTGGATGCGGCCAACGTCTTGTGCCTGCCTACAGCCAGGAGGTACCACTGCAACCTGGCACCTCAGCCCACTGGTGGGAATATTAATGGGACATACACGCAGAACATATAGTGAAGAATAAAAACACTGTTGTAGTTTAATTTTCTAAATCTATTTTGCAGCCTTGGTGACACCCAAATTAGTATCAAAAACTGCTATTTTAAGTGATGCATAAGCTTTATTTTTTACTTTTGTGAATCGTTACATATTTACTTTACTTACCTTTGTTGTTTACCTGAATTAATTGAACTCAATGCAGGTACCACAGTTCATGTTCTGCGGCATGGGTCATAGATGTCAAATGTCTTACATGTTGATTCACTGCCTTACTTAATAGATCAGTCAGTATGATCTTTGTTTCATTAATCCACACACACACAAAAAACCCAAAAGATGAAGCATGCAAGTGTTATGCACTTATGCCTCATTGAATCAGTGATTCTTTGTGAATTATACGGTTTTATCTTTATCCTCTTGTAAATGAAAGCATTTACTTCTTGAATGAGGGAAAAAAAGAACATCTTACAACTCAGAGCCAGAGGACTTCACTGTGAACTGCAACAACGAACAAGGTAACCCTTTCATGAGAGACTGAGGAGATGGTAAACGGTCGCTGGCAGACTAGCTGGGCTTTTGACATCTCCATCAGCAAACTGAAGTCTGGCTGATGGACTTCAGAGAGGTCACTTGTGATGCAACGGTTTTAGGAAAAGTCAATGTTGTGTGCTTTTAGTCAAACCAAAAAATAGCAAGCTGATGGTACTCACCTTCCACCTAATTTCAAGGCTGATAAATGAAAGAATGACAACATGATCATGATTTACAATCTTTTCAGAGCATCAAATACTACGCCAGTGTTGACAAAAAGAAAGCTACTGCAAATAATCATCTTTTAATCGAAATTCACCATCTTTATCTAAAATGTGAAGCAATAAAGCCTTTTTTATCATAGAGGGTGCTGTTACAAAATAAGCAATTATTTGTCAACTCTCTGCACCACAGGTGATTAAAGATCTAAGAAATCAATCTTTCAGCCGTCGCTGCAGGAAAAAAAAAAGACAGAGATGGAGGAAAACCTTTAAGTTTTTCGGCACCTCCGTGGAGTCTAATAGTGCATGGTTGTATTTCTCCGTAAAGAAGAACTCAATTTACAGGATTTGTTGAGCAACCTCTGAATAATTAATATTTTGGTTTCAGAGTTTCTTGCATTCCAAATAGGAAAAAAAAGGAAAAAAAAAATCTGATTAAACAACCAAGTTAAGACTGCTATGCAGAATCTGTAATTGTCGTTACACAGCAGCTGTATAAATAAAAGACTCTCAGATTAATCACTGCCTCATGTTGGTTCCTGCAGCACAGCTTGAGTTCAATTTTCTGCTGGTTTATAGCTTCTGTCTGTGTACAGCCATTTTGCTGAAGCTTATTCTTGCCACACTGGTGGCATCCTGCATATTTGGATCCAAGGAGCCTTTAATAAGCTCCGCCAGTCAAAGTATTTTACCACCAAGCTTTTATTCAGTTCCAGCAGAGCCAGGGCTAACGCAGAACTGCTAAAACTCAGCAGTAAGCTTCATTACTCACATATAAGTCATTAACTTGAAGGTGAATCCTGTTTCAGCAGTCCATAATAATCTGAGTAAGACTGAGTCATTTCATTTTTGAAGTGCATGTAAACAAACCCTTATTTAGATACAATGTTTTTATTCAGGTCACATTTTAAAACATCCAAATAGATTTTATTAGCTCTCTTTTTAAAACAACTTTTAGATAAATTTGCTTTCGGGCCTTTAAATTGACAGTTTCTTACTTGGCTTCACATGTGGCAATTGCCAACACGGACAATGCCTCGAGTCAGCTTTTGTCCTTCATGAACGAGTAATTCGAAGAGAAATCACCTTTTTTTTTGTCAGAGTTTTGATGATTAATCAATTTCTATCTTTATTGGTGTCAGGAAGTAAAAAAAAAAAGGTGTTAAAATATTACAATGATTACTTATTTTTGGTGAAATTCTATGTATGTGTTTAATTTAAACAAATAGTTGGGGTAAGTTTGAATTTTATCTCCATCCATCCACCCATTCATATTTTATTACTTATCCAAATTCCGGTCATCGGAGCTGCAGTTTAAGCAGGGAAGCACAGAATTCCCTTTCCCGGGCCATTTCTTCCAGCTAGTCCAGGAGGATCCTGGGGCGTTCCAAGGCCAGCCAAGAGGCGTAGTCCCTCCAGCATGTCCTGGCTCTTGCCCTGGGCCTCCTCCTGGTGGTATGCGTTCCAAATATTGCATCCTAACCAGATGCCCAAACCACCTCATCTGGATCTTCTGAATGCAGAGGAGCAGCATGGATTATATGTGGTTAAAGGAATATTGGTAAAGCTTTGGCCTGTGGCAGCAAGTGAAAGGAAGACAATGAAGCTGCGAGCTTTAAGCTGCAACCCAGATTCTTTAGGAGAGAATCCCATTTATTCCACAGGGACTCTGTGGTAAACAACTAGACTCATCTTCCATCATTGGAGCGTAAAAGGCCTGTTGGTTTCCACCAAGATATCAGCATTGTGTTAATTTTAAATAATGTCCCAAAATGTTGAATGACATATACCACAATGTTTTTAGACTAATTTGTTAATATGCTTATCTGAGACCAGACATTCTCCAAGCGATGGCTGACCCTCTGATAACATGACCTATTCAACACAGACCGATGACAGAATGAAAAGAAAAACGACTTGATGAATCATAGAGAAGTCCCACACACTGCTGCTGCGTTCCTCTAACATTTTGACAGACATTTTTTTTAGTCTTGTAATATATCTCCTGTAAATTAAGACTGAGAACTATCGGTTCTTCTTATAAGGATTTTTAGGGCTTCATGACTAGATAGCTATTTAAGGCAAGCAAAACCTGGGACTGTCGTCAATATTGCAATATTAGAAATAGGCCTTTTTCAGTGCATTAGCTTTGTGATAGCCAACTATGACAGCTGTGTATCTGGAAACTAACTATAGAAATGCACCTTCCTTTGAAGGCTGTATTGCCCGAACTTGGGCTGTCTACCAAAATTGCATAGAAATAATGCTCTGAAGAAGAATTCAATTTATTCTCTGAAGATAAAAGTTGGAACGCAGCACAGCTGATGTCTGAGGGGCTAAACAGCACAGAAAATCTAATCTAAGCTCAAGGGATCGAAGGACCAAGTTAATGTAAAAGTAACCCACACACACACACACCCACACACACACATTCTCACCACATGTAAGTAACACGCTGGGAATTAATTCTGTGTTGAGAAAACACTGCACTGCAGAAGTGAGGGGGCTATGTCTCAAAGACCCAAAGCTGGAGGACTACGTGGATTCTCAGCAGATTCACTTTATGCAAAGCCACAGTGAAGAGGAATTGAGGATAACCACTAACATCCGCTTAATTTTTCACCTTGCACTTTTAAACACTAGTAGTTGGGATTAATGGTGATACCAAAGGCTCAGTTTATTATCTCCAGATTTACGCTACCCCTCCCCATCTTGGTGCTACCTCAGCAGGGATCTGGGATGCAGCAGGAGACGGCAACCATGATGAAAAATTTAGTGAGTTAACAACTTAGTCCACAGCTGTAATGTAGGTGGATTATTAAAGGTCTGCAGCTTGTGATTTTGGAATTGCTGCAATCATTCATGTTTGACAAGGTGGTTGTTAACACTTTTTTTTTTTTTGCTGTATGACAAAGTCAGAAAGCATATATTTTTGCTTTACTCAGGATTTGTGAAAAGCCGAATCATGTAATTTGTCTTTTAATTTGCAATCTGTGAACTCTGTGGCTGAAAAAGTTTGAGAACCCCTATTTTAGTGGAAAGGAACTGTTTATTTTTTGGAGTGAAACAAATAATCTATGTGGCATCTTATGGTGATAAAAGATTCTGTAAATAGTAAATACTACAAAAACAGCCTGAGACATTTTGTAAATAGTTGTTTGCAACTTTTTGTTTGTCAAATTTGTACATGAGTTTTAAAAATCAACTATTTATGGTTTGATAAGCATGTTTGCGGTTTTCACACAAGAAAAAAAAAAACAAAAAAACTAATTTGGTCCAATTCCGACTTCATGGATTTTTTTGTGTAATTATAGGTCTGTTGTGTTAATACAGTTTGTCAAAATGAAAAAAATTACCGTAAAATCACACGAATAAGGTTGTGCTGAAAAGAATGATACCAAACAAAACAGGTAAACTGTTTTAAAGATGAAATGTAAAGATAAAATCAAAAGTAGTCAAAAACAGCCAATTATTTGCAAAACCCCAGAGATTTAACCAGGTTGACAACATACTTAAACTACTCTGTCAGTGGATTATAATGACACCATTTATCTCAAAGGAATAAAAACTAAGGCAAGACTTTAATCTATGATGCTATCACCAGATTACGTCTGAGAACGTAGCTGGTGGTATAATTGAGGAAAAATGGTCTTTACACTGTATAAATTTATGCACAATATGTCAGAATGATGCATTACCAGTAGCTTAAATGTTAATTATCCCCATCTGCTAGAGATGGAATATTTCTCTTGTTCATTGCATGTTATAATGATATTCTTTAGTAAAATGACCATTGCAAAATTCTAATATTTGTTTAAAATGCAGTTTTATGTCAGATGCTTTATTTACCCCAATGATCAGACCTTAAAGCAGGGGTTTTCAACAGTAATTTCTTATCCTCTGCTCCATTGACCACCTTAGAAAAACAAGTTCTTGGTGCATATTTTACTTTCTTTAAATTATAATCATATCTTCAAATTCGGGAATTTTACAGGTATACACACCAAGTTGTAAAAATTGCTCCCTTAAATGAATCGCAGATTATACAAAGGAGCTCATCACATTTTCCATATTTGTGTAATGAAAGTGATTCGGTCTATAGCTCTTCAGTCGAACTGGAAGATAACTATGTGCACAGTTCAGACTTTAAATGCAAATAAGATTTGATTAACTGTGGAAAGCAAATTGGCTGCAGAGCAGAGGCATTTGAATAAATGAACTGTCAGGCATTTGTATTGGTATCTAAACTAAATGGACCAACAACAGATAGAGGAAAATGTAACATTTGTGCTTCTGTCTTAATTTGATCCTCTCGGGCATCATGCCACACAGTTCGCCCTTAAATGTTCAACAAATGAACCGCTTGTGTTTTTGAAAAAGGTTTGAAATTCACAGGGTAATAACCATGGTAAAGTTTTGGGTGCTCAGTCTGAAATAAAGAGGTGGGATTTGTATTCAGCTTGAAGGGAGGTTCTGTCTGGGAAGCTCAACTGAGGGCAAAGGATGCTAATGAGTTCTTTTCACTGGGAGAAAATGCTGGCTGCCAAAACACGCTCCCTCCCACTGTATTCCTGAAAGTTGGTTTAGTGTTAGTTCAGCACAGATTATTTTATCAGTATGTTCAAAGTGCCAACTTGGTGAACATAATGCTGTTTGTCCATGGCCTGTTGAATGAGAAAAACAACAAAGTACACATGGAAAAAAACAACAACAAAGGAAACTGCTCTATAAAAACAAAAATTCAAGTACTGCAGCAGACACAGGTACAAAACAAGCAATAATGATAAACACACGCACACACACGCACACACACACACACTCAAAAGGCACATGCAAGCCGGAAAACATTAAGAGAAAGCCTTTTAAATCTAGAAATTTCGCATGCATATACGAAAATATATGTTTGGCAAGGTGGTCAGCATCGTCATCAAAAGGTTCGTTGGGACTCGTGTGTGTTAGGTTTGCATGTTCTCCCCTTCTCATCACTTCTCTCGTTTTTTCGGCTTTCTCCCATCATCAAAAAACATGGATGTTAGGTTAACTGTCATTCTAAATGAACCCAAGGAATATGTGTTAACCTGGATAGTTATTTGTCTCGTTTGTGTCTGTGATGGGCTGGCAACCTGTCCAGGTTCCAGCCCCCCCTGCGACAATTACTGTAATTGGAATAAGCTGGTATAAAGAATGGATGGCTGCATGGATAAACCTTGCTACTTAAATGTGCTCTGAGAAGCTGGAGGGGAGTGATAGGCACAAACTCATGTTGGGAATGACCTATACAGGAAGAATAATGTTAACAGGCACAGGATCTAAAGTTGGAAAGATAATTTGCTTTATGCTTGAAATAACCTCAAGTGACATTCTAATCATTAGGTAATCTTAAAAGTAAACAACGTTGACTTTGGTGACTCATCCATCTACCTTCAATTCCTCCCACGCATACATTGTTACAACATAATGTAATGTTTCTGCTGTCACCGTTTACATACCCACTACAATTATTCTGTCTGCTCGAAGGCTTTGTTCATTTAAACCACACTTGTCAGTTAAACACTATGTGAAGACTGAATTTTGAGTTGAAAATGAAGAAGAAAAGTAAAACAAATAGTTAATTGTAATATCAAGGTTATGATATTCACAATATAAAAAGTTAACATGTTTAATTTCTTTGAATTGCTGAGGGTCTAATTTATGAAATTTATGCTGTGACGTTACCAATAATGGTGACTGTATAAATCTGCTCATAGAAAATGATCAATTTGTTCAATGCTACTGGGATGGACTGGCGACCTGTCCAGGGTGTACCCTGCCTCTCGCCTGATACTTGCTGGGATAGGCTCCAGCCCACCCGCG
>JAOXYM010000022.1:16004579-16014705 GCA_028567055.1 Leptatherina wallacei | reverse complement strand
GTCCAGTAATGAGAGACAGGAAACAAAGGAGCTGTATTAAGTTCAGGAAGTAGCGGAGTTGTGCAACAAGCCCATTCACCTCATGTCAGGCTCCAGCCCCCTGCAGCTCACTTCAGGATGAAGTTAGTAATGGATAGATAGTGGATGTTTACAATAATTAGCTGTGGTATATTTCATGAGTTGAAACATATGGTGTGTTTTCTCTGTACTGCATGCAAAATGTGTGGGTCTCCACCCCCACCCCCACATTTTGGTTCATCTCATGGTTAATCATAATCATTTAGTGTTAATGAAAAGCCATGTCCGTGTTTATCAACTACCTTCACTTTTCAGTTATTGCAAGGAAATTAAACTCGCTTGTCAGTTTGTGTTTCCAATGAAGTCCATCATGTTATGACAAACAGGGTGGACCATTTTTCTTTTACATGCAACATGCACACAAACTCCTCCAGTTTCTGCCTTACTCTTCTTTACCATATATATTTGCCCTTATGGATGTAAGAAAAAAAAATGGATTTATATTAACCATATTTAAAATAATGATTAAAAAAAGAATCACTAAAATATTCCGAAGAATGTTTGGATGCCCGGGTGTTTTATATGGCATTTTTTTGTGTAATTTTGTGTTATTTTTTAGGTTTCTGCTTCCACTAATTACAGGCCAATGTCATTGCTTTCCCAGTTTTCTAAAATCATAGAAAAGTTATTAATAAAAAGATTGGATACATTTATCGACAAACACAGTATTTTATCAGATTGTCAGTATAGATTTAGAAGTAACAGATCAACCTCTTTGGCAATAATGCATTTAATAGGAGAGATAACTAATTGTATAGATAAGAAAGAAATTGCAGCAGGAGTATTTATTGATCTTAGAAAAGCTTTCGACGCCATTGATCATGACATATTGATTAAGAAATTGGAGCGGTATGGGATAAGAGGGGTTGTGCTGAAATGTATACAGAGCTACTCAACAAACAGGCAACAATATGTGATGATTGGTGAACACAAGTCACTTTCACCATCAACTTCCTGATTCGCTGCACTTCGGACCAATCCCAAGTCCATTTCCTCCCTGCCCAGGATAAAAGGCCCAGGATCCCATTCATTCAGGGCCAGCTGTGTCTCTGGCAGATTGTTTGTAGACAACTTGCCCTTGCTTTGATAGAGATTTTGGTAAACTTTGTGACTGGCCTGCACTTTGGATAGCTTTTGCTCAATTTTGTAAACTAAAGCTCTTAAAATTTGTGTCTGACCTTGTTAAGGTCTAGTGTTCTTTATTGTATTCTGAATTGTTTAGTTAATTTGGGATATTGGGCTAGTACCCTGGTATTTTTCCTTGGCTTTTCGTTTTCTTAGAATCTTATTAGTGGTGCTGTTTCTGGTTGTGGTTTTGTTTTTGGTAAGTTAGTGCAGTCAGTTAGGTTTTTGTTTCTTTGATTTCTTATTTGTTAGTTAATTAGTCTGGCTGTTCTTTTACCATTAGTTAGTCTGTTTTGTTTTATTAATTTCTTTGATTTGACCAGTACCCCCTTGCCCATCCCTTCTTGTCTTTGTTTCGTATGTCTGCCTGGCACACAGGACAATAAAATCCCTTAAAACTCCAATTTACGATCTGGACACATTTCTTTATGTTGCATCCCCATATCCTAGCAGAGCCAGGGCTGTAACAATGATATTTGGAAAGTTTCTGATACACTAAAACTAATCCCATTTGCAGATGATACTAATACCCTTTGACTGGAGAAGAGTTGCAGCAATAATTTACTACCTGACCACACACTAAAGATGTTTTTTAATCGTGAAGGGGGATATAACCTGAGGAGAAAAATTAAATCTGAAGATTTTAAAAGTAAGAACATCGATGAAAAGCAAGCGCCTCACGATATGTGGTGTAGAATTATGGAATAATCTTCAGGAAGAACTCAATGTCCAAACATCATTCAGTTTAAAAAATAATTTAGAGAAATGTTATTCAAGAAATATAGAGATAGAGAATGTCTGTAAATCCATACAATAAACTTTAGAATGCTTATATATATGTGCGAATATATCTAAGCTGGATTACGTTATGTGAGTAAATGCATGTTTGTATGTAGTGTTAGAGTATGTAGAAATACAAATGTAATTTGACTAGTAGTATATACGTGGATGTACACATGTGTTTATTTTTATATATATATATAGGTATGTGGTATATATGCAGATGTATATATGAGTATGTATGTATCTGCACAAGTGATTTGTTTTCTATTTATTTCAATCTTCTAAAAATGTTTTTGTTGGATGGGACTTAATTTCTTTAAGGAAGAGTAAATTATTGAGGGAGGCAGGAATAAATAAATTCTTACTTCATCCTGCTCCTTTTCGGGCTTTATAGTACTGTTGTTTTTTTCTCTTTATACTGTTCAGTTGTGTTTCTATCTTCAGTTCAAAACAAATAAAAAAAATACCAATTATAACACATATTCTATGAATTGACTTTGGTTGGTGGTGCTCCCACGTGTGTACTCTCAGAAATATACATAATAATGATGAGTTTAGTGCAGAGACAGGCCTTGAAGCCCAAGTGGATGGGACTGCTGTCTTAATGGTCCAACTAAAATTATGTGAATTGTTGTAGAACATCTGAGAAGCCTCTTGACGTTAATTAAACAGCCCTCTGCTGAAAGGAACTCTTGCTTATGCCATGAATTAAACTATACAGCCTTATGCAAATTTATCTCTTCATCCCTTCAGTTTCTTAACTGTTGCTACTTTTGTAGATGGTTTAGAGAGTCACCCACACCCTTTTTCCACATCATTCATAATGCATGAGCCAGATTATATCAGTTGGTGATCAAAATTCCTATTTTTCACACTCTTCCTTCAAGGTCCATTTTTCTTTTATTACTCTCGTATTCTTTTCCAAATGGTCTTCCTCTCTCTCTCTTTCTCTTTCTCTTTCTTTCTCTCTCTCTCTCTCTCTCTCTCACACACAAACACTTTCACACACAGACAAACACAGACACACACACACATACAGTTATCTATTCATGGCTTTAGGAGCTTTACTATGACTTACATTATTTTCCAAGAGCCTTACTCTAACCTTCATCACAATCGTTGCTTTCCCTACCCTAGGCCTCATTCTGAATATGTCTTACCTTAGAATTGAATCATTTTATACTATCAAGTCAAGCAGGCATGTATACACACAAATAAAATATCTTTCTCCTGAAACAAATCAAATATAGTATGTTTTCAGTTTTATTCTTTCTCTTTTGGAAGTTGTAAGTAAATTTGTGAATGCTTTTTTCTATCTTTTCTTTCAAAAGAAGTCTTTTATGAGCACTGAATTATTGATAACCTCAACCTGAATTCAACACTGGCGTGCATGCTCAGTGATTGGTGATACGCTGGTGTGACGTCATGAAACTTGATTTGGAAAGTCGCATGACGAAGCAAGGCACTGGGACTTGTGCAACAACACTTCTGCTTTGACAGATTGATACAAAGGAAAACTATGGAAGAGGGTAACAGCAGCAAGCGACAGTGACAGCATGAGATGGGTAGAGACTCTGCCTTGTTATGTAAGTGTTGCTCTTCGACGCACTGTACTGTTACCACACTATTAAGAAGAAACCAGATACTGCCACCCAACTCATGTTACAGGATCACCTCTTGGACGGCACATCACCACAGAGCCAGGCGAGTCACCAGTAGCAACAAGGCAGTGAATCCTTCAAGTCCAGTGGTGCCACGCTGACCGAGGACTATTTTAACGGTTTTTAGCCGTCTAGTGGACTTTCATGACTTTCACTTTTTTAATCATATGTAGAAGGTTTTTTATGTTCAATTCTTTACCTTTTGCACCAATGAATATATAGCTCTGATGTCTCACAATCCCAGCATGTAACAGTCGAAATTAAAACACCGCCGGAAGGCGCGCTGTTAAGGTATCTCGCCGCTAGCAGCTAAACTGGTAAACTAACTGGTAAATATGGTGGGTTGCTGTTGTTCCCCGGGATGCCTTTGCATAAACAAAGAAAGTCACACGCCATCCGGAGCTCTATTGGTCAAACTTACCTGTTGCTTCCTCTTGGTCTTACAGTGTTGCTTTCTACTCAGTCCTTTTTAAACTGTGGTTTTATATTTAAAGTGGTGCTGATCCATACATATCTGGCGCTGTCAGGGTATCCTGGCACCCCTTGGCTGCCAAAATTTAAACGTACTGATGATTATTTGAAATATGTGGAGTAAATGCATGGACTTCTAGGCTCACAAGATTTGAGGCTAAATGTCAAGTTAGTGTTTTAGAAGCTAGTAAGAAGGATCAGGTTCAGAAAATATTCTTTTTGATATTATAATGTTACAGTGAGGGTCCTGTCACTATGCCTCCGATTGATCATGTGCCCTGGCTACTTGGCCACAGAGATATCCCTTTGGCTGACGGGTCACTGTGCATGACTCTCACCTGCGAGTCATTTAGCTGATAAAAAATGGCTTTTTCAATGATCTTGCTTAAAAACGGAAGATTTGATATTGGCCTATAGTTGTTCATTTGTGTCTTATCTAGATTGTCTCTTTTTAGTAGAGGCTTGATTACAGCTGTTTTTAGCAGCTCTGGGAAGATGCCCAAGATTAAAGACTTCACGACCTGTAACAGATCTGGCTCCATAGTTTTTGATACCTTTTTGAAAAAACCTGTGGGCAGGATGTCCAAGCAGCAAGAGGAGTTCAGTTGATGTAAGATATTCTTCAAGTCTTTGCTGTTAATGGGATTAAGCTGCATCATGGTGTTAAAACTGGTTTTTAGTGGACACAGTATATTTCCTGCTGTTGATAAACCAATTGCTTGTCTGATGCTGTGAATTTTGTCTGTGAAGAATTTGGCGAAGTCGTTGCAGGCCTTGGTTGAATATAGTTTAGCTGCTAGGTTGGTTTGTTGGCCTGTCGACTATAGCAAATAATACCCAAGCGTTGTGACACTTCTTGGTAATAATGTCAAAGAAATAAGACTTCCTTGCATTCCTTAGTAAATTATAAGAGTGAAGTTCCTCTTTATACATGTCATAATGAACCTGCAGATTTTTTTTTCTCCATCTGCGCTCAGCTTTCCGACATTCTCTTTTTTAATTTTTCACCAGAGCAGAATTTCTCCAAAGATGCACTAAAACAAGACCTCATGGAAGATCCCAAGCTTCAGATGAAAGGGCTCACATAAGAGTTGATGAAGGAAATAAAACCACTTCTACAGCCAGTTCCAGCTCCTCCACAACCACCAACATACTCACAGAGGGAACAACATTGATATAGCTCTTCTCCTGATGACTGGGATGAGCAAGGAAGGCCCATATGTTGCCAGTTTGCTAGATTTTGCCGAAGGCCTGTTACTGCGCAACCAAATTTAAACTAGCACTTCCTACTGCTGAGGTCCTAGCAGCAGGAATCACAAACGCTGATGTGCAAAGGATCTCAGAGGAATTCATAATCCAGTGCCCAACAATTGAAGTCACTATTGAAGGCATTAAACTTAAAGAGCAGCTAGATACTGGGTAACAATTCATGCCAATGCAACAGAGCCTCTTTGAGATGCACTTTACACAGCCTACGGTTAGAAGAAAACCCCTTCCCTTTAAATTACGGTAAGATAATGGCCTAGAAATCGCTTACACAAGCTATGCTGGGATGGATTTAATGCTAAATGATGAGAAGATACTTGAGCATGGGGTAGTGATAGTCAAGGATGAGCACACTACCCACCCTCTGAGTTGCGGAATGAAAGTGATGACGGCCTGTTGGAATGTTCGGTCTAAATGTGCTGAGAAGCCAGGTCCTTTCCCGGAGAAGATTTGGAAGGACGGGTTTGCAGTATGTCAGTATCTGGAGGCCACCATGAAAGAGGATGGCATCAGGGTTATGTCTGTCCGGCAAGTTGATACCCCATCCATGTTCCACCAAAGAGTGAGTTACTGGTGTGGGATCGTGCAAAAATGGGCCCCTGAGGAAAAGATTATCGTGCCCTGGTTGACACCCTGGTTGACCCACAGTGTGGGTCTGGCCAGGATGGTCACAGTGGTAAGACATGGCAGACTTCCAATACGAGTTTATGACCCCAAGACCTCAGCTTGTCCCTGGCAGAAGACTGTGTCATTGAAGTAGCAGTGGTTGAGATTGCTGCTGCGGGGGAGAGCCAAGGCTTGCCAAAGGTGGTGAGTGATTCAATTCACCCAACTGATCTTTCTGAGCAACAGCAGGAAGAGCTGTGCACCCTACTGTCCAAGCGGGGAAAGATCTGCGCACCATGATGAAGATTTGGGGAAGACTGATCTTGGATAAAGTTGTAGTCCATGGGAAGGACTACAGATAGATTAAAGTGTTTTCAGCTGCTGATGCTGCCAGCTGGGCAACCCAAACAACGCTGGGTTGCCCAGCTGGCTGCTTTGGAATACACTGTGAAATACCAGCCAGGTAAAAGCAATGCCAACGCGGATACCTAGTCCCGATTCCCAGCCTCATCTGGACCTGCTGTTCCAGAGGGAGTAAGGGCCCCTAGGGCAGCAGCAACCACAGCAGCTGGAAGGGGGCAGTGAGTGGGCAGCTACAGAATAGGAAGAGGCCCAGACTAGAGATCCTGACATACAAGTGATTAAGGAGTTAATGGAACAACAGACATTGCGAGGAAGCTGCTACAACAGCTCGCAAAGCTGCACATTAAAGACAATATCTTATTCTGATAAATAATTGAGCTACTGAGATAACGGTCGCTATTCTTCCTGGGGTCAACATCAACAGGCTATAAATGCATAATGCTTATGACAAACAAAGATGTACATAGAACATTCACCTTAACAATAAAATATAACCATAACAAAACAAAATAGGCAAAGTTAATACTGACAACAGCAAAACACAACCCCAAAATGAAATAAATAAGAAATAATAAAATGAATTGAAATGATAATGTATAAATAAATAATATAAATTATGAGCTTTACATGTAAATAGAAAAAAAACACATAACTTCAGTTTTTAAATATTCCTATTCGTCTCACAATAGTTGCCATTCAAATCATTGTAATTTTATTGTCCCTAACACTATTTAATCTAGAAAATTCATAATTCACAATATAATCAACATACTTATTCTAGAGCAAATAAAAACAATCTCAAAAAGGTTCCAGGCTATTTTTTATGAGAGGCACAATTTTAGCAACTTTCCAATCAGCTGGGCAAATAGATCTTTTCAAACTAAAATTAATTATGTAACATAAAGGCATGGCAATCACATCAGACACCAAATTCAAGTACATCAAGCTCATCAGTACCTGAAGGTTTTAATTTCATATGTTTCAACACATTTTCTACAACAGTTGTGCTCACTTTTCCAAATTTAAATTGACATGATTTACTACACATGATTTTTTCTTTGATTGTTGAATAAAATACCTGAGTCTTTGGCTTAACAATCATATTTTTCCTTAGTTTTTGAACTTCATTTTTGAAATAGTCGCATAAATGATTAGCTGTATCAATTGGTCTTGTCAGGAAAGAGTTAGTCACTTCCAAAAATGTTGGAGGAGACTTAGCTTTACGACCTGTCAATTCATTTAAAGTATTCCATATTTTACATATATGTACAATCTCCTCTCTTGCGGCTAGCCTGTGCATCCTGACAACCATGGCCCGTTGCCAATATTTATCCACAAATCTAGTGCAATGAGCATTTTCAACTACAGGCGCAAGTTGAAGTTTATCTTAGAAGAGCTCTTTAAATAAAGCCGCTACACAACTTGTCAGATTCCCTTTCTCAGCGTTTGCAGTCAGGCCAAGAATACAGAGATTATATTTCCGACTATAATTCCCCATTCGGTCGGCTTTGTCTCTTAGATCTTTATTCTCCTTGCGAGAATTGGTTGTCTCCAGATCCAAAATACAGTTCTCCATGCAGCTCACCGACTTCTCTAAAGCAGTAACTTTGTTAGTACAATGAAATCTGCCTTGAGATAATCAAGCTGCGGTTGTAGTTTATCCACAGCTGCATTAATTTCTTCTTGTATAATAGTCCGAATCAGGACTGACAATTCCTCTGAGTTTACACTTTTATCTGCCAAATCAATCACAGTCACCTGCTCAGAGAATGCAAATTCACTTGGCTTCGTTTGCGACCGTATTTTCTTTGAAGACATTCCACAACTCGGTATTTAGATCTGATCAACTTTCATAATTAAATTTATCTTAGTTAAAATGAAGCAATAGTTTGATTTTAACACAGTTTTCTGCAGTTTGTCTGGTGTCAGCATCTACCTGAACAGCTCAACCTTGACGCATGCTCAGTGACTCAGTGTGTGACAAGCTTCCTCAGGAATTTCACCCACAACACGCCACTGGTCCCGTGTTTTGGGTGTAGGCCCTGAACAGTCCTGTCATGATGCCAGGGGTTGGGTACAGGACCACCAGCAGCAGCTAGCCTCTGCATACAGTGCAGTATGGCAGAAAATGGGTAATGTAGCTGCACAAAGTAGACAACAATATGATAAGACCTCTAGAGCCCTGCCATTTTTGTCTGGTGTGAGCATGGAACAGGCGGGGAAAGGGGAAGTTGTGTCCATGGTGGGGTCCTGGAGCAGGTAGAGCAGACATGACTGGTGTGTAAGGTACACCCCGAAAAGGGTAAGCGTGAACAGACTATATACAGAAACTCTTCGAAGGTGTGCACAGCCCACTTACAGACTACCCCTCACACCTGAGCAGGCCACAAGGTCCGAGAGGGATCTGGCTACAGACCTCCACTGCGGGGCCAGTTCCGGTGCAGGCTCTACTGTCAGGCTACCTCCAAAGTAGGGCTGGTGTTCCATCATTTCAGCATACATATCAGAGTAGCGCACGCTGCGTTAATGCGCATGCGCAGTATACAATAACTCACGGTTATTGTACGGATGACAAAAACGGTAAGAAAATTGTTGTTTGCGGGACTTCACAATGTGCAGTGTATTTACACAGTTTGCAGTTTAGGCATTTTTTGAAATGCCAAAAGCAAGTTTGTGTGCACTCACTTTGTTGGGGTCTTCAAATGCAAAACGTGCCTGTTAAATTAAATTGTTTTGGTTTTGGGTTTTTGACAAGTTGATTAACAAGTCAGGCTTTCAAACAGCTGATAAAATGATGTGTAAGTTGATTTGACAGTGTATGTTGGTTTAACAGTGTCAGTTTACGCTATGTGTATGACAATCTGACAACGTATGCTGAACTGACAGAACACTGGAAAAAACAAACTTTACCATGCATACCCCTCCCACACCCAACGTTACCTGTGAAGCGACCTGATGAACAGTTTGAACACGTGAGACTCCGCAGCAGTGGTGAGTTTCTCTATCATTCAATCTGCAAAACGTAAAATGTATGGCTTTTCTATGCTTGTCAGCAAAGTATTTGTCATTGCATATAGTGTTATATATAAAGCAAGTAAGGTTAGTGAATGTTACAGCGTGTTACAGTAGTGTACAGGTTTGATTGTTTGGAGGTGCTAACTCGAGTGTATAAGTTTGCAAACTGTTAAGCTTGAATTTGTATCAGAGTTAGAATAGTTTTTCATTAGCTTTCATTTATATATTGATTTCCATTCACCTTAGTTTCTGTTAGTTTCCAGAGTGGCTTTGCTCGTTGTTTACTGTGTAAAACGGGAGGTAATTGACTCACAGGCCGCTCAGCATACATCAATATGTAGGCCTGGACTGAAACAAGTCATTTTCTCAGCTTGTTGGTGTGCAAAAGATGGCCTGTTGTATTTCGTGTCAACTGATATTTTGATCATGTCATTACCAATAGTTATTCTGTCTTTTACAGATGCATCTGTCTATTTTGTCAAATGGAAAATCTACAATTAAAAAATGCACAATCTGATTCAACTTGTATCTCTGTCCACTAAATGCAGCTTTATTTTTTTTATTTTAGAAAACCTTTGCCATCACTGAATCGTGGATCATGGAAAAAACTGACTGGTTTGCAAATACAAGTAAAATTAAAGCCGCGAGCGGCGATGGAGGCCCTCGCACCTTTGGCGCCGTTTGGCCTATTGCACCGCCTCGTCCCCACGAGACCTCCCTCCAACACAGATCTCACCTTCATTTGCAGCCACTCATGT
>JAOXYM010000022.1:15965804-15984951 GCA_028567055.1 Leptatherina wallacei | reverse complement strand
TGTTAGTCGAGTTACATGGTTTCTTTTCAGCTAGTTTATCTTTTTCGGGTGCTCCTGACGGTTGTCGGCTTTGGCTTCCTGCAAGGAATGTGAGATATTCACTTTCGTGTGTCTGTATAGTGTAGTAGGTTGTTTATAGTGTAGTTGGACTGCATTGTTTTATGTATGGTGTTTCTTTGTCTCTTTTTTTCCTTCTTTTTTTTCTTTTCTTTTCTTTTCTTTTCTGTTCTCTTTTGATTCTTTTTCTGTCGCCTCCGGTCGGGTCCAGCAATATTGTGTAAATGTAGTAATATACAAACAAAAAATAAGAGAAGGAGAAAAGAATTCTGATTATCAAGAGGGGCTTTATTACATATAAAAGCTCCTATTGGCAAAGTAAATTTGCTCGGCAAAACACAGCAGCCAGACCATCATTCTGCTTTCTACAATCCTGGACAAGACAAGTGTAAGGAAAAAAAAGAGAAAAGAAAAATGCTGACATCCAAGGTGGTGGATGAATGCTTAGAATCGGTTGATGGGGTTTGCTTTAGAAACAGATGTGAGCATGCAAGTCTGGGCCTAAATTCTGCATTACTGCAGTAGCTTTGATCTGTAGATATGAAGTATAAAGCAGGTGGAAACCAAGATATTTGGGTCAGCCTCTCTCTGTTAGACTCAAGGTTACTCTTCTCAAACCTGTACTAAATTATAACTTTACCTGTAGTTGTCAAATAACTTTGGAATATAGTTCTCCATATTTCATCCAACCAAATTTTGCAGACTTGCAAACATGCTAGTTTGCAAGTCTGCAATTTGACAAATCCCATTTTGTGAAAAAGATATTGATTTGAATGTTCATTCATGAATGAAAAAAGGATTTGAATGTTGCTGAGATCAAATTTGATATTTGTCTATATTCTATATATACAGTGAAGTGGGTCAGTGAAGACACTGAAAATAATTTCCTTCGTTTTGGTTAATGTTAAGTAAAAGTTCAAGTTAATTAGCAATTCAGTTGATGTGGTGTTAAAAAAGCAGAAAATCTCCATGACATAAAATACTCACGAAGTTTGTGTACATGTCCCTTGAACTTAAAGACAATATCTGAAAGCATCAATGAGTTATACTGACCCATTTAAATTTCCTAAAGAATTACAGATCAGCAAGTTTTATTAATGACCCCTGAGTCAACTATGGATGAGTGGTTTTAATGTCTGGTGAAGAGGCATTTTTAAAACACATGGATAATTCAGCAATTATGAAATCAGATATTGAACTGATTAAATAAAGAGTCCAGACAAAACTGTGTTTAAGGCAATTGCAAAAACATGAACATTATAATTTCAGAGCTATCGGTAGGTATAGTACTTCACATCTTGTGGTCTGACAAGCGGAAAGAGGTAAACAGAGGGAAGAAAAGAGGAGGGAGAAAAAGAATTTAAACAAGCCCAACAATGTTTCTGCAGCTTTACTGTCTGGAACCTGAATGACCCCTTTAAAAACCTTGAAAAATTTGACAAATATGCAATTTACACAAAATTATTAATTCATTTATCTAGTTAGTTAGTTAGCTATTTGTCAATATCATTTAGGTCTTCTGAATCACTGCTCTCATTTTCAATCCAATTTGTGTCTTACCCTCAAGACAACCCTGAACAGAAGACACATAAGTACTGCTCAACAGCCCAGGCTGTTTACAGATGAAGTGGTGGTGGAGGCAATTTATTCTGACAGTGACATAGGGATAAAATACTCCAGCCAGGTAACCCTTAACGGTTAATCACAACAATCTTTAATCACTATTTTCGGCTTCTAGCCATTGGTCTGAGCATCAGTTGGCACAGTGAGTGGTGCTTACAAAACTAAGGTTTGTCTCACAGTTAATTAGTGGAAGCAGTTTTACTGCAGACAATAAAAACACATATTTAAACCAAAAATTCTAACATTTCCCTGAAACACTTGGTGATCACAGGATTTTTACCCCCTATGAAGCTTAACACCTATCTGAGAATGTGAGGAAAATTAAATAGAAGTAAAAAAAAAAAACAAGGACAGAATGAGAGCACCAACATATTTATTGTGACTAGATGTGTTGTTCAAGTGGTTGAAATATTTTATGTTTGTCCCATTTTTGACAGTTTTGGAATCCATTTAGCTGCAGGTCTTACGAGAGAATATAAATGCAAATTAATAGATGCTCTGTTTTTTAGATGAATGCTTTTTCCTGCCTCAATTTGTGTATAGCAAAGATTAAATTACCTGTGTGCAGCCAACTCTTCTTGCTCTCATTTAAGGAGAGTGTTGTTCCCTCTTATGCAGTCACTGCCATAGCAATTCATGTTGAACATTTAGTACCTTTTGTTTTATGCTGGTGCAACTGTAACCTTTAGTCTTGGTAAAAAAAAAAAGAAAAAAAGAAATGTTAAGCATGTCTTGTTACAGTGACCCTTTTGCACTGTTTCATAATTGCTTGCACATATGGTATGGGGTTTGCGTATTTTCCCTTTTTCCTCACCAGCTGCTGCATTTCAATCATTTTACATTTTCTGTTTGCTCTGGGAATACAGAGATGTTTGGACCTCATTTTTTTGTTTTACATGATTTGTTAACCAGTTTATCTCTATATTTGATATGAAATGATTTCAATGCCACAATGTTCATTTTTTACCTTTTTAATAATGGATTAGATTTATATAGCGCTTTTCAAGGCATTCAAGCCCTTTACATTGTATCCATTATCACATTCACTCCTCATTCATACTGTGGAGATTACACACAACACTATTTTTATCTGATATTGTTGAAATGCTGTTTACCATTTCGTTTTGTATTGTGCTTTAAATGTCAGCCACTACAGTGTATGAACTCATCAAATTCTCTTCAGCACTGCCCTTATTGATAGAAAGGTCATCTAGTATGAATAGGATCACCATGGTGACTAGGACAAAAAGGACCTCCTATTTTGTTTTATGTCTTCTGGGTACACTGCAAAGAATGAATGCATCCTCACCGACCTTAAACATGAAAAGAACAAAAGGATAGTATTGTCTCTTTTTTTCAAACTGTCCTCTATGGGAGAAAAAAAAACCCAAAACGACTTCAGGATTATTTTCAGTAGTGAACAATAAAAAAGATGCAACAAAGGACGTGCTTTTGGCCTATGTACCTTTGCAGAGAGCTCCAGGAAAAGACTGTGCAACTAACAAGATTATAGGAGATTGGAGCTTGACAAGCAACACTAGCCAAAGCGTCATTTCTGATCAACTGTAAACACCTTCCATTTTGCCTCTTAGTAGTTGTGTTCTTCTCAACCTTTTGCACCACCACGTGCAGCTTTTGCCAGAGGTTTTGCTTTTACTTTCAACACTCATTGGTAAAAATAAAATGAAATGGAAGTGGTGGATGTTGCTATTAGATTTTACACTCTGTGTATATAAGCACAAAGCTTTATTACCCAGAATGCACAGAAGCCTCTGCCCTGGCTTCTTTAGATGGATTGACTGTTTTCAAAAGAAATGGTGTAATGCGGCTCAAGAGATTGTGTGTATTCACATGCTGTCACCTCTTCATTTTTTGATTTGGCTGAAGTAACAGCCTCTCACCACATGTGAGATGACTCTAATAATTTCCGGATTACTATTTAAGATTTTCCGCTTTTAGGGATTTTAGATAATAAGCTAAAAAAATAGCTTCTGTTTTACCACATATGCATTTTGCTATATGGAGGTCATGTGCAGACTGTATCCTTATTTCACAAAGAATAAATACTTTCACATTCCCGTTATGTAACCCTGTAATGCCAAACGTATCATATTTGATGCATAGTTTCTTAGACATTTTGCATCACTTTATGGTAAAAACTTTGCTCAAAACTCTGTTGTACACAATATGATTCTTGTCTTCTGCCCCCTAATGGGTACCATGAAGCATAAGACTACACTACAATAATTTTAACATATCATATGGTAATAAATGGTAATTATACCCCCCAGAAAAAGGTTTAATGACTTCAGAATAAAAAATTGGACGTTTCTCCCCATCTCTTCTTGGGTTGGGCTTTAAAGGGTTAAAAGGAAATCAAAGAAATAATGGCCACAAAAGAAACACATCTATCTGTGCCATTCAAGCCCCCCCCCCCCCCCCCCCAACAACAATGAAAATACAACATCATAAATGGTAAAGAGGATGTTTATTTGTCATCACAAATAAAAAGAACCATGCTTACTCATCACATAAACAAAAAGAGAAGCTCTCAGTCTTTATATCTTTACCGACTCTGCTGTCGGAGTGTATTTTGAGAATGTGAATAATAGCACTCTATGAAGATTGAAATTCTTTTAAAAAATCCAAGCCTTTCCCCATATATTGAAGCTCCCAACCCCAGCCCCCTCCCAAAACATGTACCCATCTCCACCCATGTCCCTCCTGAACAATGATCACAGCATTATTTGAGTGGGCCAGTTCTTTGAGCCTCAGTCTCCAGAAGTCTTAATAACCTGAAAGAGTGTGACATTGTAGAGCACCTGGTGTCCATTGTTCCAGGTGTACAGGACCCTCTCCCTGGGGTTATAGTCCATCATGGAGATGTGGGAGTACTGATTGTGGAAGGGGATGTCTGTGTACTCATAGCTTGAGGTGTTGGTGTAGTAGGCAAAGTAGATTTTGGCACCAGCAAGGTGGGAGTTGGTGACATAGAGAGTACCACAGATCATAAAAGACTCTCCAGCACTGCGCTTAGGAAAACCAGTGTCCCAGGTCTGCAGCACCTCCAGACTCTGAGGCTCCAGGCGGCTGATGACAATGTTCCCAGCATTGGGGATGGTGGTGTAAACAGCCCAAAGGCCATTCTCATCTGCCATCAGGTCGATGTCAGAGGAGCCGCCCCAGGAGTAGGGAAAGGTGTTGTTATAGCCGGCCCCGCTCAGACTGCGCTGCACCAGCACGCTTCGAGAACGGAAGTGGTACTTGATGATAATGTTGCTCTGGTACTTGTTGTAGTACAGTGAGCCGTTGAAGACCACATGGCCGGTGCCAGCCCAAGGGTGTGGCAGCAAGTGTTGCACAAAGTTCTGGCCTTTCATAAAATCATTCATTGTGCGGTATTCAAGGACACGCCGCCCCTTGAAATAACCATCCATGGACCACACCTGTAAGAAATAAACAAACAAAAAAAACCAAAAATGAATCCAAATGGAAAGAGAAATCAAACTGAAGGAGCTAATGAAAAGATCTTACAGGAGATTATTGATGTGTTGCACCTGAAATCCCTCTCTACACAAATGGCCTTTGTGATGATGCTTTATTATTGCCAGCAGCAATCCCCTGAGCAAAGTAAAATTGATGAGTGGGTGTGTGGTGAATTTACTTGTTTAAGTACAAGTATATGCCTTCATGCAGTTGTGCATACGCAGATGTGTGTGCCGAACTATTGATCTCTTGTATATGGGTGAAGATGTTCCCTGTGCTTTGCAGGCAAACACCGCTTGTGCTCCTTGCCCTTTCCAGTTCACATTTACAGAAAATCAATCCATTTAGCAACTCCATCTTTTTCCTCAAGCACTCTCAGCGGATCTGACTGACACCGCGCCTCACTGGCTACATCTCCCATCTCATTTCCTCAGCGCTTCCGCTGAAGCATAGTTCAGCTCTTAATTGATTCAATTAAACATTTGGATTAGATATTTATTTTATCCTAAACATTTCAATGAGAACTCTAGTAAGATGCAGTTTTCTCTCTTCAGTCTTTCTTGGCTCTTTCTGAGGCGTAAGATTAGGCACTGCGGTGAGGGGAGATGGGAGGAATTTGAGGTGGAGTTGTACAGAAGATAAATTATTGAGGCTGCAGATTATGGAGCAATACGTGTACTTACTAAAACCCTGAATTCTGTCTACTGAGTAACCATTCTCAATTATTATTGTGACAATTGATGCAGATGTTGACACAGTCAGATTTTTATCCAGCCAGAAAATGATCTAAAGAGTCTGAATTGATCTCAGCGAGTCAGGTGATTAAAGACAAAGATCGGTAAATTCAGTCATGGAAACTGACCTTTTCTGTTCGCAACAGCTATTTAGCCTGTTATGATTTATTGTCAGAAGAAAGGCCAAACTTATCTCTCCTCTTAAACTTCATTAGCTTTCATTTTCCCCTAATATTCCCTCTTTCCCCTCTCCCATCAACTTCTCACAGGCCTCCCGTTCTCCCTTGAGTCTTTTTCCTTCTGGTTCTTACAATATTTTCTACGCTTACATACCCACATGACATCTAATCATCCAAAGCCATTACTATATCGTCTGAGTCCAGAGAAACTTGGAACACTCCTGGTAATTACCCAGGTGATTTTAAAAAAACAACTTTAGCCCAAACAACCCATTCATTTCTCCTCTGATGATGAAGTGATTAATCAGCTGGAGTTTGTAAGACAGGGAGGAGGAAGAAAGATGCAATCCATCAGTGACTCAGCTTTGCATTCCCATTTCTCTCAGTGTTTTTCCTGTTCTAGAGCTCAGAAGTCCTACTCGGATAAAGCAGTCAATCAGTCACTGACGTACCATGACAGCAGTGCTGTGAGGGATATTCTTTTTCATTGAGCAGCTGATAGAATTCAGTTGACTTTGTTGATTGTCTGTGCTTTTTGAGCTTCAAAGGGAAGTGGGAAAGACTGAAAGACTCACTCTGTTGTCTGAGCTTGGTATCATGGTATCTGTCATCCACGAGCCGAACCTTGACCCTGATGCACGTACTGTAATGGGATTACTGACACCAGTGAGCTTCCCACAGCCTGTGGGGACAAAGAAGCAGAAGAGATATACTTAACATAAAATGTTTTGTTAATAAAAAGAAAAAAATGTGTAAATGAGTGTTTTCTGCAACCATTTTTTTTACTTTTGAAACTCCAGCAGTGTTTCCAGTTACTTCCAGAAGTAGTTGTCGTAACACTAGATGACATCATGCTGCGTTTGCTTTGTGCCAGCTACAGGCCTTAAAACCGGTCTGCTTCTACTTTCTGTGCTACTTTCTGTGCTCATGTACTGAATATTGCATTTTTTTAAAATGTTTTTTAGTTTTTTTTTTAAGTTTCTGCCATTATGCTTTACTGATTCTGTTTCCAGATGCCAAAACAAGAGGCTGTGTTTACATGAACATAAATGTCCTGACACTAACTCGCTTAAGATCTTTGAATATTCCAATATGACGAAAACATAATTTTCTGACCTTAATCCGGATAAGATAAATATATTGTTCATAGGTGATTTACTGGAGCTTTTCCATCAACTCTGCTGTTTTACACTGCATGCTCAAAGCTCAAGGCTGGCCAGATCTGCTTATTATAAGGGACTTAAAAAAATTGCTTGTGTTGGGCTTTGTTTTTTTTTAATAGATATGGTCACTTGGCTGTGGCCAAGTCCAGTGCAGAAAGGGAATACTGCAGTAAAATAAAAACAGGGAGACACCCTAATATATTAAAGTTCTATGTATTGAATGGTATAGACAGCATAATGTGGGCATAAGTCATTAATTGGAGTATGCTCTGGATTGTAAGTGGGAATATGAATGAATTATTCTCTCTTCAACTCATGTACCATGGGTGGGGCCAGAGGGGGGTACTGGCTCTTGCATAAATCTCACTGGCAGAAGATTAGAAGATATTAACTGTGGCGCTTAAAAATCTCTTACAATTACAGTGATGTGTTTACATCCTATGAGGAATAAGGAAGGGACAAAATGGTATTCAAGAGTGAGAAAATGGTATTTTCTATAAAACATACACTAATCTTGAATAGATGGAAATGCAGCATCCTGGTATATGCCATTCAAACTGAAAAGTTAGAAAATCTTTTTATTTATTTCAACTTTTGTTTTAAATTTAAGTGTTTGAACAAAAAAACATTTTGAATTGTGATCACAAATTATTTACTCGTATCTTAAACTGCAATCATGTAAAAAAAATGAACGGCTGGTGAAATATATAGTATATACACCCTGCTGAAAAATACATACATGACAAAATACATTGTTTTAGATTGGTCCCACTGTGGCTCCTGATGCAGGAGAATCCTAGATCCACCTCTGTAATGTACGCATCTTAATCAAAATATTGTCTTATTTATTTCAAGGTCAAATGTCAGAATATTGCCGTCCATATAAACATAGCCTGTGATTTAGTTTGAACCCACATTGACTTTCATGATGCTCTGAAGCTTTTGCCCCATTTGGCTGTTAAAATTCTGGTCATATAACTGCAATGAGATACCATCCACAGAAAATAGTCTGACAAACACAATGATTTTGACCATATCTCTGTGTTAAAATGATCATTTGTAGAACGTTCATGAGGACACAGCACACAGTATCATCTGGGAAAACAAATAACAAGATGTGATGATATGGGCATCATGTCTTTTGATTTACCCTCTTTCCATTTAATTTACCATCTTTTTGTTTGCTTTCATCATTTTATTTTAAGAATTGTATTATTTCAAAATGTTGGCAGACCCCAGGAAGAATAGCTGCAGCCCTGCTGTAGCTAATGGAGATCCTAAATAATAAACAAATAAATGTCTGTATGCCAGACAGTGTGTTTCACAGGATGTGATCCTCTTCTTTTCACTCTCTGTGCACAAATAACAGTCTCTGTAGAAAGTCTCTAAAGGAAGGAAAAAGATCCTGAATTTATGTGCAGGAATAAAACACTGATGAGCTAAATTCTATCTGGAGTCTTCCTTTTTTTTTGCTATGACAATATGGGCATTATGTAACAGTTTTGACCATTTCCAATTTATTTCTCTTCTGTTTTGTCTCATGTTTAATTGTGTAAATGCTGTGATGACATTTGATAAAGAATCTTAATTTAAGCAACCCACATGCACGCCTTCCCACATATTTCATACCTAATTTCTGCATGCAGGAGTGAAGTCTGGTCTCCAGTAGCAGAACTCTCTGGCGCAGCTCCTCATAGTCATAAGCTCCCATCTCCTCTTGGATGGCCATAAGAACCAAGGATAGATTCCTCACCTCCTCCCGAAGGCGCAGGATCATCTTGGCATCAGCCTTGTACTGTTCCAGCACTGGCAGCAGGGGGAGTACCTGGCTCATCTTCTCTTTCAACTCCTACGATTGATATTGTAGAGAAGGAGACATGGCGAAGAAGAGGAGTGGTGAATAATGAGGACGGAGGATGAGGTTGCCAGTGCAAGTCAGTAAAGCAGATTCCACAATTATGTTTTTTGTCACTTTACCTTCAATGACTAACTCGTATCTCAGTCAAGAGCATAACTTGTCTGCTTTTCTTTGATTTAGCTTGTTGCTGATTCATTCCATTCATACGTGTTTAAATACGTGTTGCACTGTTTCCTTTTTTTCTTAAACGAAAATAATAAATGTTCTCAGATTAATTTCCATTTACAAATTGTTGGTCTTGGATACATTGATGCTCTTTTTACTGTTATATGTTAAGGATACTTGAATTTGACCCTTAATGAAATGACTAATGAGTGAAAAAGAACAATGTGTCTTTATGTAGAGCAGCAAGGGGGTATGGCTGAAAGGCTCAGTAGAGAAATAGGTGTATCAATAAAGGGCTGCCACAGGAGGGGCTGTTTCCTCCTTGTTAGGATTTATCGTAAATCTGGTGATGGAGCAGCTCTCAGCCCCATGGCGCCTCATCATAAATCTAATTTTCACTTTTTCAAGCTGCGAAAATTCGCTCTCGTTAATCTCCCACGCTCTGCCATCGGCAACTTTAAGCTGCGCACATTCATCAGCCAACCTGCTCTGGTCATATTCTTCTTATTCTTCTTTTTAAAGAAAAATAAGAATAAAATATTAGATGTGCACTTATACAAGGACAGTGACATAATACAACCCACTGCATGTTCTAGTCATCAGAGGCTTTACTGATAAATTGACTAATTTCAAAGACATCTTCATTTCCTTAACTGGATTTACTTTCATAAAACATTGAAAGCAAAACATGGCCATTCATGCTTGTCTCGTCACTGGGACACGAGGCCAGTGGGAAAGCACTCTTAGCATTTATCAGGGCATCTTTTAATCAAACAATTTTATGGCCCATCTAATATCTGTATGAGTGTGAGAAATGTTGAGGAAGCCTGGGTGAGACAGCCTGCTGACAGGAAGACAAAAAGGCCCACTGATAATAGCAGCTAAGCCTTTGCTTCTACAGAGATAAGGTAGAGATAAATGTGAATATATGCGCCTGCTATCTAAATGCAGATGCCAGGATGTTGTGTATATAGAGGCCTAGAAGAAACTGAGTGCAGAAAATAAACTAGAATTCAAATAAACACTCTTCTTCTCGGTCCAAGTATTCAATAATTCAGGAGTATGTGAATTTTCTTAGATTAGCCTACCTCGGCACATGACCCAATAACTCAGATATAGTACTGCAATTGAATTTACGTATCAATGTTTATAAGGCAGTCTCTCAAAAGCCATACAAACTTTATTGTCTGTGAAGAACCAACGAGATTGCATTACATCTGGCAATGTTTAGCAATCAATTTCACAACAGCAGTATCTGCATTCACTTGACAATTAGTATATACACTCTTCTGTATAGGAGGTGACACACAACCAATTACCTGAAAGCCCTTTGGATTGAGGCTGCGGGGATTTTCAGAGACCACCTTCAGCTTTCCATCAACCACTTTCATTATGCTCTCCGTGTTCCTTACATACTGTAGATCTCTGTAGGTCCGCAGGTCCAGTACCTCCATCGATTGGCTAATGTTCTGAACCTGTCACATGCAAAAACAGCACAGAGCAATTTATTGTTAATTTTAATATTAAATCTTAAAGGTTCTTTTAGCTTATGTTCAGAGCATGTAGTCATAATTTACAAGTAAATGCAAGTTTCCTTCCCATGCTCATTTCTATTTAGATCCATTAATCAAACAAGCCTTAGTCTCAGCAGTCTTTATTAGTCATAATCACTGAGAGGTTTTTATTATGCCTTCACAAGACGTTCAAGCCTCATATACTTTTAGCAGTTCCATGGTTTTCCAGACAGAAAACTCAGTGCTTGAAGGTGTGTCCGTTACTCTGAGTTTGTCCTTCAGTTTACTCTTAACTGCCTGCTGCAATTAGTTGCAGCTCCCCAAGGATAAGCAGCAAAAGAAATAAAAAAAGGCCAAAAACTGAATGGATTCAAGGTATTGCAGTTCCTGTTTTGCTACATTCATATGATTTTCTTTTTTGATACCGTCACAAATTTTCTAAATTGGATTGTGTCTTCATGTTGCACTAGAAGAAAATTGTGCACTACATTGTGTGTCTCTTTTTTTTCTGCTTTGTACCAAGAAGAGGAATGAGCAAAATGAATCCCTGGTTACATTATCTGCAGCAGCACACAAGGTACAGAAGTATAACCTTAAAATTCAACACAGTAGAAAAAATTTAACTGATCCAACATTGATTCAAATTTGTTTGGAGCAGTAACATGCAAACTCAGTAACATGCAAAGAAAAATGTAGGATAATGATAAGATTTCAAAGAATAAACATATGGAATAGGCTATATCAGCATGGAGAAGACAATAAAAAAAATTGCAATGCAAAGGGAATAAACGGCTTAGAAAAGCAGCTAGTTTTGAAAGAAAAAGGTAAGAAACTGCAGTATTATGCAGCTTCAATGTACACTTGGCTTTCTGGAAATTTAATTGGTTAGCAAAGAGAATTCTGGTCTCTTTGTTAAACATCAACCATCTTCTAACAGATTTTAACAATGCTATTCATGCTGCCACTGTATTTTACTTTGTGACTGTGAAACTAGCCGATGGAAAAAAGCAAAACTCAAGAGACTCGATGAAAGATTGATAAAAGCCACAGAGGATGATGAAACTGACAGAAATGGAATTTAAATTTGTGGAGAAGAATTCTTTGCTGCTGCTCCTTTATGATAATGTCATCATTTCTACCCTTTCCTTAGCAACGTATATTCTGCACTCATTGGCTGTCTCGAAGTTGCAAATAGAATCAATAATCAGATCCACAATTTTACATATGATGCCCAAGAAGAATCAGTCAGGGCTTTTCTGACTGACTTTATTGGAGATTGCTCAGCAATGCATTTGACCAAATTGCACCCCTAAGATCCCTTGCATCCTTTGATTTGAATGATAAGCAGAAGGGGCAGAAGGACATGTATATCTCTGTCCGTCAAAAAAAACGGAATCCATAATTAAAGCTGATCAGGCAATTTAACACAGAGCAACTTATCTGTTAAAACAGCTGCATCATTTTGAAAGTTGATGAACAATCTGTAAGCTGAGGCCTGCCATGAGTTTTTCTACCTGCTTGGACAAATTATCAAGGATAAAAAGCTTTGCATCTTCTACATCTCTCCCCACATGATAAAATGACTGAAGACAAACTGATTTTTTTATCAGTTAGACAAAAAAAAAAGGTTTTCTTGAGATTCAAATTAAACAAAAATAAAGTATTTGATGTAAAAACTGTTCTTTTGAATTCAATCAAGGGTAAGATGTCATAACTTAAACAATAAAAAAATTATAAAGAGATAAATACCCTTTATTTTATATGAGCAGGTTGAAACCTTAGACTTAATTTTTGGAGAAAGCAAATTGTTTGCCATTTTAGGCAGGCCTTCTGCTTAAAATTCATTAAATGTGTCAGTGAACAGATAATGGGGTGAACAAATTGCAGCTTATCTTTAATTATTAAGAATCTTTATTATATTGAGTGGTAAAAGTTTAGAAACATGTCTGATACATTCTTTTAAAAAAAAAGTTTCTTTCCTCCTTGGGAGTGACATGATTCATGGACATATGGGGATAAATGGAGACACTGAATATGAGACATGCACTTTAACAAATCAAGGTGCATAAATGGCTCCAAAAAGGGACATTTGGTTTGTTGGTCCAGGTGTACTATACAATGAGCACTGTACCCCAAAAACTGGTACACTTTTGCACATTCTTGTTAGTAACTTTGAAAGAACAATCCTGAACCCCTAATGATAAAACTGTATCTGCATGTTCTGTTACAGAGATGTGTGCACCCTGAAAATAACCACGATAATTACAGTTTACCTAACTTGCATGTGTTTGGACTGTGGGAAGAAGTCAAAGTACAAGGACAAATCTGTACGAAATACAAACTCCAGGCAAAAAGACCACAGCTGAGATCTAAAGTGGGATTTTTATTGACGACCGCTGTGCAGGCCACACCTTCAGCAACCATCGTGAGTTCAGGCTGTCTGTTTTCCAAGGTCATTAAAGGTACAATTGTATAGAATTATGTATTAGTAATTAATTTTCTACTTTTGAAAATGAACAAAAATAAACCTGGATTCTCATAAAAGACTATCTCTGTACCTTACAAGGTAATTAAGGAAGTATATCTTTTAGAAATTAAACCACATGATATGTAATCTTTCAATATCTTAAACTTTTTGGGTTGTTTGCACAGAGGTACGAGTGCGTTCAATGCATGTTATATTCAAAATTCTACAGTTTTGTTTACATTTATAACATTTCTAGTAATCATTTATTTTCTTTATTTGAAGCAATTCCCTGGTAAAAGTATAAATATGATCTTGCTGTAAAACTAAAGATAATAGGGACCCAATACAATTGCATCAATGTATACAAGGTATGGAATATGAACAAAATAGAACATAATGAACCTCACAAAGGAGTGAACATGCTGCTAAGTAGATGTTTATTGAATCCCAATTCTCAGAGGATTGCATTTTGCACTATGTTTAATTTTTGCTAAGTACTAAGCTTATTCATACTTTGACTGCCCACTCTGTTGCTGCATAACCAACCTACTGCTTCACACACCCCCTCAGCTTCTGCACGTTGCACCAAACTGTCCAGAAATCATCGAAACATCAACAAATGTTACATGGCAGTCGTGCATATAGGAGGCTCACGTGCATATGTCCAACTACCCACACGAATAGACGACTATCTACACAAACAAGCACCATTAAAACACCAGTCACAGAAAAGATATGCAGAAAAATGAAACAGACCCAACTCTCAAAGGTCACTGTTTGACAAAGTCTTTTTTGCACCAAATGCCGCACTTGCCTCCTCCCTGACAACCCACTCAGTTACCTCATGTCCAGCCCACAGCTTTCTACACCCAGCTTGTCTCCCACATGCATCAAGAACTGGTCAGAGAATAGCGGCCTTGAATCTAAACAAATGCTGTGTCACCATCCTCCAGGGATGTTAGTAATGCTCTTTCCTCACCATTCCAGATTTCCAGTCAGTTTTAGGTGTATCTGCTTCATTTCCAGTGTGATGACTCATTCAGCATCAAGTGTGCTTTTGTGTATATATGACCCTCGTACTGTTTTTCATTTGATCTAATCTCAACTCAGCCAGTCAGTCAGTTAGAAAGGTCAAAATGTGATGAGATGTTCAGAAGTCTGCTGGAAGCGTTCCTTTTAAGCCATTCTTTAGACTCAGCCTTGCTTAAGATTGCTCCTTTTTCTTTTTTCTTCTTCTTTTTTTAACTTTCCAGAGAGCCAAATAAAGGCTTAACATAAAACTACTTTGCATTCTCTGAGCAGAGGGCAGTTTTGACATTGTTGCCCTTGGCTTTTCTATGCCAGGGAGTGTTTTTGTGGATCCAGATCACTCAAACAATTCCTCCACATGATCTGGGTTTAAATGAGGATGTCTTGGTGGGCAATGATCCATTATGTGCACATACAAAGAGACTCCCATAGTCCTTTAACCCGTGGCTTTCATTTGTGTGTAGCTCAAATAGTGCTGACCCCTTGTGTCCATCTTTAAGCTGGGTTGCATTAGATATGAGCAAGTATGGAGTATGTGTACACATTATCATAAGCCCCCACAACTTGCAATAAATTGCAGTGCAATAAAACAATAAATCATTCATTTGAAAAGTTTTAGAATGTTTTCTATTACTTTTTGAAGCTTTGCTTCAAGCGATGTAATGTGCAGTATTTTGAGTGAGTCAACACAGATAATTCATTGCTGATTAATCTAAACTTCTTTTTCAGAAATGTAATAAAATAAAAGATTATGTCCCTTGCAAATACAGCAATTATCGCATTTTTACTTTTGTAATAGATTAATTAAAAGAGACATTAAGACATTAAAGAGAATAATTTGTACCCTTTGACCTGATTCCAAGTCCTTATCAAATCAGAAGTTGCCTATCTAACACCACAATTTCTGTGCTTTGTGTTGTTATGCCACCAGCCCTCCAACCTCTCCGGGTGGACGTTTTTTACTCATAAAAACTGGAAACACTTCCATTATCTTTGATTTTTTGTGCACACACACAAAAAGATGGAAACATTTTAAAATTTACTGTGTGGTTGTAGTTCTTATACGTAGTTCTTGTAAAGTGTGTATGACGTTTTTGCTTGTCTAAACAAGCAAAATGTGTCTGAGGAAAAGGCAAACTCTAAATAGTGTGTATACAATATGTGAATTTAAGTGTGCTGTAAAGCCATCAGGGCGTCAGTGCTTATTTTGCATATGTTTACCTCCACGTTTCCTCACTGGACCACATCAGTGTCAGCCCTTTCCCCTTTGGCATTCCTCTTTGCATTCCCTCCTTTCTCTTGCTTATCAAACTTTCTCTTTCACAAACACTCCGGTTTTGATCATCCAACATTATCAACTCTGCTTGACTGAGCTGCAGAGATAAAAATGCAGGTAACCAAGGCCCTTCAAGCAATGCAAAGCCATTAAAGAAAGTTTCTCAAGCTTCTATTCTTTAATGTCTAAAGACAGGTTGGAATAAATTGAAAAGTGTAGGTGTACTGGCTCCGGATCTGGAGAGTCAACAAGGTACTGTTGATGAGAGCTTATGTGTAGAGATCTACTCCAACCTGCTCTCTAACCTTGGATTTATCTTTCTGTGAAAGAACAAGACACAAGCAGGATATTGCATTTGCATATACTGCCCTGGAGGTCAATAACACTCCACTGCATGCAAATAATATATAGATTTTTTTTTCTGGAAATAGCATATCATATATCACATTTATTTGCTTATCGTACATGACACAAGGAAACACAGAAACAAGAGCTAGATAACACATTGCACAGACTGAAAGTACAATGAGCCATGATCTGTCCGACTCTCTGCCTGCTATAATTATGACTGCAAATGATATTCCATCTCTCTTTATTTGTCAAAAGCATTTTCTTAATATTCATCTGATGAGTTTATCTTTATAAAAAACATAGAAAATTAAGGCTCATTTGATCCAATTTCACGGATAAGTTTGAACTTATTTCTCTTTCAGAGGCAGTTAATTATTCCAGTTTTAGAAATTCTTGAAAACTTCAAAAACTTGTAAATAATGTCGTGTTCATCTGCGTGACTGATCTGTTATGGGGTAAAGCAAGATGTACATGGCAGACGGTGCCAGACACAGTGTGTGGTAGTTTGTGGGTCTGTGTGGGTAATAGTCAAGTCTCAGAATGAGTGTGTTATTGACAGCTGTCACCTTCTCCATGAGCTGACGCAGCTGCCTGCTGCGTGGGTCGCGGTTACACATGTTCTGGGCTGGTGCAACCACGGTACAGATACACTTTCCATCTGCGTCCTGTGCTGAGCTGTAGATCTGCCAGCCTTCCTCTGGACTCGGGTAAAGAGCCTGCAGAAAAACAGAGACAAGTATGACACCAAGCACAGAAAATGGTTGTTTCTGTCTGCTGTTGTTTATCATTGCTTCCACCAAGCAGGCTTTCCAGAAGGCATACGGGATGACGAGACACAGTAATCTGAAAAATTTCCATCCTTATAAAACATTTCCATGCCAGCAAATTTACTCAATACTAAAGTGTTGTAGAATATGTCCCGGGGGAAAAATAAGACTCTTTGAAACATTCCATCATGATTAGATGTGTTTATTCTGTCACTGTAAGAAACCTAGCGGGCATTTTCCCCTTTGAAAATCAGGCGAAAAATAATCTTCCCCAAAGGGAAAGAAAAAAAGAAAAGAAAATGGCAACTGATACCTCCAACAACTCAAAACCCCTTGCGGTATACTTTTAGCATTAACTAGAGAGCAACAGAAAGAAAATGAAGTGAGAGTGACAGAGGTGATGCTTGCTACAGTTAAGACAACAGAGGAAAAAGATGGGGGCAAGAGGGGTTATGCATAAGATAAAGGAGAGGGAGAAAACAGAAATGGGTGTAGATTAAGAGAAGACAAGCATGCTGGTAGAAATTACACAATGGAATAGAAAACACAATGACACAAACAGTGATAGAGCAAGAGCTTGATGGCAGCTGGTAGAAGACAAGGACAAATGGGAGAAAAAGGGAGATTTAGAAAAAAAAGGAAAAAATAGAGGGTTTAGGCCAGGCAGCATGAAAGCTTAGCATTTAATAAGTTTGGACAGAGAAAGGAAATGGAGCTGTTCTGGATCGATAATGCAACCCCTTACCAGAGGAAGAGGGCTGAGGCTATCAGGATAGATGTCTCTCTCTGACTAATCCAATCAGATGTAGTGCTGTGTGCTTGCAAGCAAACACACACACATGAAGTATGCAGCTTACGCTAAGCTTGGCTGTGCTGATCATTCATTCACACTGAACGTCGCTACACAGTCCCAAATAAAGCAAAATGTAATAAGAGAAGGGACAACCATTTTAGTGATGAAATTAAAGACCCATTTAAAGAAGTGGAAGAAAAGAAAAAGCCAATAAAACCCTGCAGTTGTTCTGTGCCTCACCCCTATTTTCCTTTGAGGAGCGTTGAGCTGTGTTCTCGTCTCCTTGGGTTTGGGGATCAGATTAAAACATCTTGGGGGACAGGGGGGCTGTGTGATTGGAGTGTAAAGTAGCAACCACCCTGCAAGCCAATGTGCTCACTGTCACATCTTGTCACTCCTGCCAATCCCCTGGCACTCCACCCACTCTTTCCCTTTCCACTTTTGCTCTCACCACCTTTCTTTCTTCCTCCCTCATCCTCTCAGTATGAGTAAACCCTAAATCTGGCATATATATACTCCAAAATGAACTCAAATACACTGCAGATATGAGTACTATGTTTCCTTGTATATATATTTTTGCCTACCAGAACAGCAGCATTAGAAATATAGATATTTTCATACTTTATCACTTTCATTATATCCAATGCATATTAAGTAGACTCGTGGCATTTTCAAATGAATGCTTCAAAATGTAATTAAACTAAGAAAGGAGTAATATTCTAATCATACAGTGTTATATACATGCATTAGTGGTATTTCAGAGTGACTGAGTGTCTACTTTCCATGTAAATGATTCATCATCATGGACATTTTTTTGTACAGAGGCTAAATGGTCAACCCAGTTTTTTTTTATTATTATTGATGCATATTTGTGATTCCCTATGCAGTCTTGCAGTGCCTTGCACTGCTTTGCTTTCTATCAGTAAGAAGTCATCTTCTAGAAAATATTACATGCCGTGGCAGAGGAGGAGCAAGAGATCTAGACAGGCTGGCATTAGTTTAGATCTAGACAGTTTGATCCGATTAGACATCAGCATAGAATGTGTTATGTAAACACCTCAGTTTATCCGATCAGCTTTGATTGGAATGGATTTTTAATCTGATCAAAGGAGGGGTGGAGGGGATTATACCTTTCCACTATCTGATCAACAGGAAACAAACAAGCATTGTCTGTACTCATTCTGATGTTTCATTCTGTCCAACATGTAAACACACAACTGATCTGATCACTTTATGTAAACATGCCAGCTGGAATCTCTGATCAGATTGATTTCAATCAGATTGACAAAAAAATATTTGTTTGTCTAAACGTAGTTATTGATTGTCCTCAATGCAGTACGGGAACATCCTCTATATGTAAATGGAGTCGAAACAAGATCCACAACAACACTTTAAAACATTTTTATCTATCATTATCCTTCTAAGAAAACAAAGGCAATATTTAGGCTTACATCTAAAAAAGATTCCTCAAAATAAGTCCAGAAAAAGAACTTAAAGTACAGGACAGATATCAGCCATCTCTTTCAGGAGAACTGAAGATGACAGTTATGGTGCTGGGCAGCAAAAAATCTCTCAATCATCCAAATCTAGAGCTTCCTCAATACTGAGGATAACTAGATTACTGAGATGATGATCTTTGTACTTTGATATATCTGAACAGATGTTGTGACAATTAGAATGATCTA
>JAOXYM010000022.1:15935156-15965704 GCA_028567055.1 Leptatherina wallacei | reverse complement strand
CTAGATGCGCTAACAATAAACTAATATTCTCAACACAAACCACTGTGTTGTCTTGGACGATGAAGACGTCGTCTTGAGATTGAAAACATAATACAATTATCAGTGAAATAATCTAATTTAGCTAAATTGATTTTATAGTTTGTGCATTTAATTCCGACCTCGGACTGAGTGCAGTGCAGGTAAACAAAGACCAATGCAGTCGAAGCGGCCCATGCACGTGCACAACATTGGCGTCACTTCCACTTGTCGCCAGAGGGGGCAGACTTTTAGAAAAAAGCTAGAACTTGTGCTATGCTCCTTTAATTTTGTGTACTTCTCAGCTTCACCACAATATGTGCTAGAGCAACACCACAGCCAACCAAATTTTGCAATAGGCAACTATTTTCAGGAACTCCCTCCATTCCAGACTCAAATTGGAGAACCCATGTGTAGAAAAGTTTATGTCTTCCTTTGCACAGTGCCTGAAACCTAAATATCCTGAATTCATCAGCGGTTTCAATTTCAATGAATTCACACAAGAAATAAACTCACTTCTCTGTGACCGGTATCGTGCACAAATTGCAACCAAAGACCCTTTATTCAAATGCTTCCTCCTCAATTTCCACAGCAGAGCATCGTCACCATTGTGAGCAAAGCAGAACTAGAAAACGAATTAGAATTCCTTAAAGCACAGAACACTAGTCTCTTCCATGAGGTCCGGGCTGCAAACAAGAAAGCCATGCTGTATTTATCGGACTTGCACACAGCAGAGTTAGACCTCTGCTCACACAGGGAGGAACTTCTTAATCTCGGGTCAGAACACCTTGTTCCACCAATGTCATTTAGTAGATGTGATTCTCGTTTCTCTGGCTCACTCTCTTCCCTTATTGACAGGTTGTCTCCTCCTCTCCCAGTCCAAAGGTACAAACTGTTTCCTGTTGACCCCAAGTCCTTGATAATAGTCAGCACCAGGGTTTGAATTACAGGGGAGCTAAGGGGAGCTTGGCTCCCCTGAAAAGCAGAGCAGCTACCCTAAAGACATTCAGCTGATACTCTAAGGTGGAGCCCAAAAAATTGTCCACTTTCAGGTTACATTAAATTTTTCCATACGACTCGAGATGTTTTTTTTTTTTCTATGGATAGCATTTATTTGTGAGCATTTTGTGTTTGATCAATTATTTAATTTGATTAATTAGATCCTCCAAACAATGCAGGTGATCTGTTCTGTTTCCTTCAGCACCGTGGACAGCAGCATTGTTCGTTTAATGCCGTGAGCGTCCAAAACGACCAACTGATCTGCTCCTTTTTATGGTTCTTAATGAACTCTCAGTCCCTTTTCTGATTAAACAAGCAGCATTCATATTTTTGGCCGCACTATGTGCAATATGCATGCACATCCGAACACTGGTCAGCACCTCCACAGACACAGAGGTAACAGAATTCTGACTTCTCTTCCTCTAGACTCAGACACTGAGGAAGTTTACAGTTTATCCTCCAGAGGACAAGCTGGCCCACATTTTGCTCAGTCTCTGATCCATAGCATTTCCATCTATGCTCCTCCCTCCAAAGAAGGGAGAAGAACATCTCAGAACTGTTCAGCATCCTCCTCATGCAACCGTGAGAGTGACAGCTGTTCAACTTCTGCCTCTCTGCAACAGAGAATTTCAGCATGTGATGCCCCTCATCATAGCATCTCTGCCTTGAAGACCTTGAGTTCATTTCCAAAGAAAGTGAACATGCAACTCTGAGGAAGAAAGTTAAACTTGTGTGGAAAACCAGATCCAAAGCAGTCCAGCACTTTTTCTTGTCCCAACCTTCGAGTGTCAGAAATGACAATAGTGAGCTCTGTCAGGCTATTATTGATGAATTTTTCCTCTCATACTGACAATATCTCAGCTATGGTTGCAGCCCTTCAGATCAAACATTCCCGTTGTGAGCATCCCAGGGAATATTACAGATATCTGAGACGTAACAACCTTCAAGTTTTTATTCTTATATAACTTGTCTATGTTCACATGTCATGTTAAAGGCTTGTGAAGACCATCTTTCAATGCATGATATTAAGAAGGTAACACAGATGGTCTGGGAAACCGTTGTCACTTCCAAGGCCAATGTAAAAACAACTGAGCCTGCCACATCGGCATTAAAGCTTCACATAGACCTGAAGTAAATGTCACCCTCACAACAGATCAACAGGGGGAAACAAAAAGCCACACAGGGACACACGGCATAATCGCCATGTCCACAACCTGAGGATGCATTCACAACACAGAAAACGTACCAGACCATACTCAGTAAGTATGAACCGGAATCATGAGCAGCAAGATAATGCCAGATGACAACCTCAGCATCTCTGACAGTTCAGAATATGGTCTCAACCCACCAGATGACAATACCTCTGAACACTCTAGTTTCACGGAGCATCACAGCCTTGAGCCACAAATCAAGCACATGCGTTCAAAAGCTCGCTCCTCTTGCCTTTAACAGTGCCCATTTTAACTGACAGACAGTTCCTTTCCTTTTTGGAATTATCTCTTGAATTTGTTAGCAAGGTAGCAAACTCCACATTTATCACCACAGTTGGATTTTGTAAGTATATTTGGATCAGCTCCATAATGATACTTTATTGACAAACATCACTGCAAAACAAGTTAAACACCACACTCTCAGGTAAAACTGATACAGCCACTATGACTTAGACTCTCTTTTTATGTTATTCAAAATGTGGTCATGATGACATCTTTCAGAAGCTACATCTGCCTGAAGGACCAAATTGAGGTCTCGCCAAAACCAGACTGCATGCCACATTATGTAGTCAAAAATTGTTATCAAATTCAATGAGTGAACAAGCAGACACTCTTTGACATACCAGAAAATGGCCTTATCATTTCAGGTGTCACCTTCTGTCTTCCAACATAACATGTTGTCATCACAAAATTTCCCTTTCTCACTAACTTCAATGAGCTACTTTGATTTGAGTTGAAGAACGTCATTGTTGGTTACTTATGTTGGCATTTTTGAAACATTAACTGGTGAATGTTCACGCTTGGCCAAGATAGGATGAAACCATGCCCAGTTGGTTTATGACCTGCACGGATGTTACAAACACAGTCTGCCAAATGAACTCTTTGCTGTGGATTGAACAATAGGTCTTAGGATCCCACATCAGGTCCAATCCTGACACCAAAGGGGGGATGTTGAGACACCACAAAACCAAGCATTCATTTGTGGATTAAAACTGATACTTTTATTGTGAAAGAGAACAAACCTCCTTTCTAGGTAGCCACTCAAACCATCATCCCCATGTGACTCAACCCTCTCCAAGGCAACAGCAGCCATTTTGTGACATCCTTGTTCCCCTAGCAACAGTGGCTATATCTCTTGACTTCACCAGCCACATGGAGAATCCCCCTTCTGCCCCCCATTGTTTATCACCTAAATTTGCATTGACACTCTCACACACACTGTACTTTAATAACTGTATTGTTATTTTTTTAAAGGAGAAGTTGTATGTGTATTGTAATAACTGCTGGTTGCGAAGGTCAGTGCTCAGATTCATTGCCTTCACTATCTGCTCTGTACATGTCATATATGTAAAAAATTGACACATACAGTGACAGACCCTTGAGAATGATATTAAGGTATAGTTAGTAAATCTGTAATTTCTCCAGTGGTGCCCTGTAGTTAATGTTTTACATGTATTGTCCATAGACACTTACTAATAATGGCTAAAAAATAGACCAAAACCCAACAGTGTTCACATCATCTGTTTTAACCTTTCTGTCAACATGTCTGTCGTACATGTATGATGTATACATGCATGAATAGCAATCATACTGGATGTGAATTCCATGCACTGTTGCTGTAAAGCATGCATGTTGACATAAATTGGAAATGCTGCAACAGCGTAGATCTATAACAGGGAGGGTTTCTTTGGAAATTCCTGCAGCTTTAATGTATGTTCAGTGCATAACTGCAGGACATTTTTAATGGATGCTTTAATACGACTGATCTGTATAAGTTAGCGGATTGTGAAGCACAGCATGCACAATGGATCCTGATTACAGATGGTAACCTGCCGTGTTAACAGGTCGAGGTTAGTCAGACTCAAACTGCAGAAACTGTTGAAGCTACTCATGCATGCATCCTTAAGTAAAGTCACATCATATCCATACATGTGGGGGCTGTCTACCTACACACCAGATTCATTTTTGGTTTAAAAAAGTACCTTGTGAATGGGTGTAGAAGTGTGAATCAATTTTTTCTGTGTCTATCAGCTTCTAAGAGAACCACAATTTATGTCACACTGGCTTTTCTCTTGAGAGCTGTTACATTCACGTCTTTTAAAAAAACTGAAAACATCAACATAGTAATAACTGGAGGCATGTCAGCTCCATTATTATACTTTTGTTGCTTGCCAGTTTATTTAAAGTCATGCTGTGCTCTTCCTGCTTCTCCCTGGCTAGCTTCACAGCAACACATCTTATCCACTCTTTATTAATGTTTCATAAATGCTGGGCTGAAATTAAGAGCTTATTTTAATCAGTTCCAATTTCATTACCACCCACCTATCCATTCTGCTCTAACTTTCCCTTTCTCATCATAGTGACAGTTAGAAAGCAGGGGGGAGGGTGGAAGTCATTCTTAAATGCAAATCTATTTTGTCCTTTTATGCTTTGTGGCTGATTGCAAGCAGATCTCTATTTCAAATCTCATAAGTAAGTGATCGCTCAGTGTACAAATACTTAAAAAAAAAACTTGCTCATTTACGTGAATCTGAATAAATCTGTAGTGGTGAATGGATCATTGACACTGTTTAAGAGATTCAAATTATTTGCAACTTTAGGTTTGGGGGCTAATCTTCTTATCCAAGACACAGTCAAAAATTTCAGCAGAGAGGAGACGTTTAGTTCACTGTCCTAGAAATCCATCTATTAGATGTGAGGGATGACAGAGAATATCTGAGTGCCAGATTTGAAGCTGTCTTACAGCTGCTGTGCAAAAGCCCATAGAAGATGGCAGCAATGGAGACAACAGAAAAGTGCAGAGAAATAGAGAAATAAAAAAATCTGTTTGGCTTGCAAGCTGAAATTAAAATTTCTCTTTAAGATTTCTGGCTTGTCCCTTTAGCGTTTCCCTTTAAGGTTTCATATTTGACAGCATGGGTGTATAAAAGCTCATATCAGCAGTTAGTACCCTCCAACCATTGGCTCCCATCTTCCCCAGAGAAAACTGAAAAAATAAATAGGAGTTACTAATATACTGATAGGCAGAACAGGATCAACTGTGGTTTTAAAAAGGCTGACGGAGACTAGAGAAGTGGCTCTAATTTCATTTAGCTATATTCAAATGTTTCCCAGTTCCAGTGCTGAATGACAGTCTTGGGTGAATTTTTGCTGCGTGAGATTAAGAAGATATGACATCAGATTTTCTTTTGTTTCCTGTATGCTGCAGAAAAAAGATCTAATTACACTTACAGCATGTGTAAAACCTATATGTATAAAAATGACTCACCACCTTGTGCCATCACCTGAGCAAGATTTTCAGAAAGAAACCCAGAATCCTTGTTTTGTCAATGATTAGCAAAGGTTAGAGGGATTATCCAATTAGACATTTGAGCCGAAGGTGTCACTGTCGCCTTGCAATATGGACTTCCTCTGACGTTTCATTAGACCGACCCTGGAGCTGGCTGCTGCAAAGCCAGAGTTAAATGAGATCATAAATCTGCTGCTCCTTACTTTATGAGCATGACGGGAAGTCTATTATAACTTTCATAAGCAGCAGGCAGATGTGGCAAAATGGCATAAGCAGGCACAAGTTCTGAGATATGGAGAATAGCTGACTGTGACACAGAACACAGAAAATTCATCATCTGAGAGACTGCAGAGGAAGGACAATGTAAGAACAAGAGGAGTGAGATGTGAGTTTTATATAAAAAAACGACAAAGAGTCCATGATTGTGCAGGAGGCCTCAACAAGAGAGTCTGAGAGTCAGGATAAGACTGTAGGAACTGCTAACTAAAGTATGTAATCTGTCTCTTCCTTCCATTTCCATCCTTCAGTGCCAGCTTTCTTTATCCAGCTTCTACAGCTTCTTTGTAGTTTCCTCTCAGAAAAGCTGAGAAGCATTAACTTCTCTCAATACTTGTTGCCAGCGAGGCAGATTCATCCCTTTGGCTGCACAGAACTCTGTTCCATCTATATTATGGCAGAACAATCAGATCTCATTTATCAAATTTGCTGCTCATTGCTGTAATGACTACATAGAAATAAACATGCAAATATACTCATTGAATGAACATCAGTCAATCCCTAATGCATGAGCCAGCTCGTGGCCTCTGAAATAAACTCAATGAAGAGTTCCAATGAGACCCTAGTCTCCTCTGCTTCCAAGGAAAACCGATTACCACAATCAGCACAGCATGGTTGCCAGTCAATAATATAACTCATAAACTCATCCCCCCCTCCCTCCGCACACACACACACACACACACACACACACACACATACACATACTGCCTCCTTTTTTCTCCCTGCTGTCTTTAATTCTCTCCCACTCCATCACTGCTATGACTGTCACCCTCTGAATAGCTTCCTTCTCTTTCTCCATCTGCACCTGACCTAACTCGTTCCAAACCAGATCACACCTGAACGACTGGACAGATGTATCAATAATGATTAATTAATTAATTTATTTTGCAAGCTGGAAGCTCAATTAAAAAACACACACACACACACACACACACACACAAAAAAACGTTTTTGGAGCAGGCTGCAAGCACCATGCCAGGTGCCCTGGTGAAAAGCATTTGGCATCCACTCTCCTGTTACATGTGAACAAGATAGCTTCATCACGTCTGCTGTTGAGCAGAAGAGGGAGGGGAGAGAGTGTCGGGGTGGCTTGTGTGAGAAAACACTGTATAAACTGTTAAAACACAGTCAGTTCTTCACTGATGCAAATATGGACAGCAGAATTGTGTGAACTTGTAGCTTTTTTTTTTAAAAGAGCAATGCTTTATGGCAGATTTCAGCAGGTTTGGTTTATGTTATCATAATGACAAGTGAATATATCAAAAGCCTGAGTTTGCTTTGTTCAAGCTAGAAGAGTTACCATATCAAAACAATTTAAAATTGTTATACAGACTGGCTTTCACTGAGATTTTGACTTTGCACACTGCTTGTCATTGATCGGGCATTAGAGCATACCTGTCAGAGCCTGAACCCAGATAAATTGTGGTTGAAAGCACCCCCAATAAACATAAAAGTGAAGTGCACAAATAAAAAGCTGCAGCAGTGTTCAATCTTTAATCCTTTGCTGAGGATCAATCTTAACAATGTGGTTTATGGGACTGCATGGTGGGTGTTATAAAGTTCACAGTCCTACATCCGGGCAGATGCTGGGTGACCCCAATCAAGTCAGAGTCATGGCTTTTTGTAACATCCCATTATTTTATCCTATGCCCCATTTTCATGATGAGAATATTTAAGTCACCCTCTTATCTCATAGCTTTTTTTCTTATCTTTTTGTTTAGATATCAAAAGGATCATTACCACACAAACAGCATAGACATCATGCTGTTTTGCTTCTCAAAACGTACTGTGGGAAAACAGCCTCATCATGACTATCATTTCTTAATGCCTATCTTGCCACATACAATATACTCTCCTGTCGTTATTTAAAAAATAGATTATAATGCTGCTATCTTTGACTTTATTTCTGTGTTTGCTGAATATATTGAGACAATCAATAGGCAGGATTATTATAATAAAGCAGTCTTCAGTAGTTTTTGTTTCAGAACCTTTGGTAACAATATGACCTGAAAATAGTCTTTAGACCTCTGAAAGCCTCTTGGACCTGTATGTTGCTTATTTCGGGCTTTTAAACTCCTTTTAGGATCTTTTTTTTTTAGCATTGATAAGTTTTCAATTTAAGTCAGGAATCATTGGTAGTTTGTTCAAAACATGTCATCTTACCATTCTTTTGTGCTTATTTGTGCTTTTTGTAGACAAATCATACCTCATCAGATACCGTATCTTAGAAACTTCAGGTAACTGATGGCATTGAATCAAGCTTAATCATGAGCAGAGGTGATTTGCCCATTTCTTTCTTTTAAAAACATTTTAAAGATAATATTTAAACAACTAAATATCTGAGACATTTTTTACTCTCTTTCACCTTGATAATCATTTGCACTCTTGTAACAACCTAACATGTTAAATTTGCAACTGTAACTGTTGACAATTATTTCGGTACTTGAATGCAAGATTGTTGGCTTGGCTTGGGGACTCAGGAGGAAGAGCAGTCCTCTGCCGACCGGAAAGTCAGTGGTTTGATTCCTGGCTTCCCCTGACTACATGTCGAAGTGTCCATGGGCAAGACTCTGAACCCCAGGTTACCTCCCGATGTGCCTATCGGGGTATGAATGTGTAGAAGCACAAAATATGTTTTAATATAAGTGCTGTATGATTGTGTGTGTGAATGGGTGAATGGGTCAAAATGCTTTGAGTGGTCATGTGACTAAAAGCGCTATACAAGTACAGTCCATTTGTCATTTAAACATATTGCTTCTTGTCTGTGCTAAATTTCCTACAATGAAAAGTTCTCCAAATTAACATTTAAATAAAAAGTGTTTGGCAACCTTCACTGCTTCAGAACTTTCAATAAATCTTCTGAAAGCATTTCGCTGCAACATTTACAAAAACTCACAAACTAAAGCTCAATAAATAACAGCAAAACGAGTGCCAAATCTACTTTTATTTCATTTATCAATTTATTTCTTACTAAAAAAATGTTTTAAATCATTGTTTGGTACCAAAATACTTTTTAGGAATTGATGCATTTATTAGTTTATGATCTCAATTAAGATGTCTTTTTTCATGCTCCCTGTCAGGATAACAGCTTGTATTTGCTTGAAATTACTTTATAGTAACACATGTTCCATCTAAAGTGTTCCTTCTGCTCATTAAGGAACATGGTTTTGCACTATCCAGATGTGGTCAAGCATCCAGACAGTGTTATGCTGCAGTGTCATTGCAGAGAGGCACATATAAACTCACTCAGCTGTGTTCTTGGATCAGCTGGTTAGAAGATGGGCACAATGAGCAAGTGAAGCAGACTTTAAAAATTGCTCTGAGCTGGGAGAGCATGGAAGGCAGCATGCATGGGTGGCAGGGTGGGGAGCAGCCACTGGCACGCTAGCACAAGAGTGTCACAAGACCATAGCTAGATTGTCTTTGATTAAAGCTCTAAACAGTTTGTGAGTCATGACTGCTTCTTAGATCATCACAGGCAAACGTCACATTAATAGTGATGGGACTTTGAGGCAAAATTATACATTAAAGTTTTATTTGCTGTCATTGTTTATGAGGGGGGATTGTTTCGGTCTCTAATCGAAGACATTTTCCATCACAACAGTATAATGCAGTAATTCCCAGCAACATCAAACTGCTCATCAGTTTTAATGAAACTTTGATGAAATGAACTTCAGAAGAAGCATTTTTTCCCACCACTGAATGTGCATGAGAATTTCCTCAAAGAAAATTATGCAGTAATAGTGATGTATGGTAATTTATTGTATTAAGTCTTTTGAAATGCAAATCATAAAGTTACCCGTCATGAATCTAGCTTCAAATATAAAGTCATGAAACATAACAATGTTTAGTCTCCTTGGAAATCCAAACAAAGGAAAAAAAGGATCATTATTTTGGCCAAAGCACACAGAAGAGCGTGTGTTTCATATGTTCATAAAGTTTGGCGCAGCGATAATATTGCTGATGATTTCACTTAAATAACCTGCTGGGACAACTCGACAAAGTAAGACAAAACATGTCAGCGCTTGACATTTTCACAAAGATAACAGCAGGATGTCTTAATCTTTGAATAAAACATTTCAACCTGATACTTTATGGCAACATTAAACAGACATAAAAACTGCAGAATGCAGTTATAAATTACAAAAACTCCTCATCAAACAGACGGACCATTCCCATTGGGACATGAATGCCTCGGCAGCATAGGAGTACACATCAGAACACACACAAAGATGTACATGAATTTGTGCATACACACTTATCCAGATGGTCGTAAACCTCTCGGGATATTCGATTTCTGTCATTTCAACAAACCAGGGGGATTTGCTTAAGGGTTAAGATACCTTGAAAAATGCTCAGAATTCAGCAGAAAGTACTCAATTACTAATTATTGAGTACCATTAATATCTCACTGTTCCACTGTGAGAGATTTCTGTTGGGAAGTCTGACTTCTTATCAGCAAAATGAGACAGGTAGACAGAGAGCTACAGAAACAAAACAGGAATATAAAATGTTTTTTTTTTTTTAATTACTTTTGCATTTAAATACTCCTTCATTGTCTGTGTGTCCAGCCAATATAAGGTCACTGCTTAAGAGTTTAGGGCAAACAAAGTAGATAAGGGATGGAGCACAGTCAAAACTGTAAAACTGCCTTGAATATTCTTCATCACCCCTAAATATGAGCACCAGTCTTCCCACCCTGGAGGTGACTGACAGATAGGATCAGCCTGAACATCATTCAGGATTGTTCTCTACTTCCCTTCACCATCACTGGCAAAAAATAAATTATGATTTACCACAGATGTCCAAGCTCCATCGCTCACAACTACATGACCACAATTCAGCATCATTATCATTGTGGATCATTCATGCCTGGTTGAAACATTGCTCTCACATGCATATCTAGATCCATCATGTCTCTCTTTTGACACAGTGTAGCCTTTGAGACAGACTCTCAGAATCCCACTCCCTGCACATTCCCCTCTGAAACCCCTCTGCTCTCTCTCTAGTTAAACATACAAGCACACTACACCTCATTCGTCCCAGTTAATCACTTTCTTTGTCGTGTCTTCTGCCGTGTCGCTCTTTCATCTCTCAAGCTTTCTGTCATTCATTTATTTACCAGAACATGCTTGAATAAAAACAATCCACATGCACTTGCAAAAGAAGCTAATTCCAGTAAGTCATACTTACGCTTACAATCCTCTCTGAGGTACCCCCTCTGGAGATAGTGGTTCCATTGAGCCCCACCAGAGAGGGCAGAGTCTGAGACATCCAGTTGGTCACCATGGCCATAGTGCTGAGCACTGCCCCGATCTTAAGCATAGGAACGCTCATGTTTTCTTCCTGCGGGGCCCAATAGCCAGCTTTGCCCTGCCCTAGCCTAGACCTCTGCTTCAGTTGCCCCCCCCCCCCACCCCCACCTCTGTTCCAGACAGCCTGGGCAAGGAAACAAGCCACTCAGCTTCTGCTTCAGCCTGTGCAGCAGCAGATGGCCCAGTATGGGTAAAGCACAGCTACCAGACTTGCAAACCCTTGGCTCAGTCAAAGGGATGGGCAGAGACCGGTTAAAGAAGAGCAGCTCTCATCCAGGAGCATCACATAGAGAGCCTTCCCTCTCAGAGTGACTGTCTCAGCTTCACCCCCTTCCTCCCTCCCACTTCCTCTCTCTCCCGCCTCTCTTCTTCAAGATGCAGAGCTGCGCATTGGCTACCTCTCTGTCTCATCCCCTCCCTATCAGCCTCTGCTCAGTTTTTGCCAGCCTTGTTTTGCATGCATATATCCAGTCTTTTCCTTCCCTTCTATTTCTCTGACATTTGGCTGTTTTGTTATGACTCAGATCTTGATGTCTGTGTGTGTGTGTCTGTTACTGTGTGCAAGGACTTCTGGGAGAGACTGATTTCAGAGCGCTGATTTGTTCTCTATGTTATGTGACATGTGAGTGCCTGGGGCACCTGAGTGCCATCCTTTGCACAGTCTGTCCAGCAGTCTCATCACTCTGTCAGCATAGAGTGGAGGACTGATGATAAGGTGGGGTAGATGTGAAGGATGGGAGGGGCTCATCAGTGGACATGAGCAGCTGGTTCGGCAAGGTATGAACATGAGAGAGATCCAGGTTCTTCTAGTTGCTGCTGCTTCTGATAGCTCATCTATCATTCTGCTTCAAAACATAGCCTTGTTTGATCTGTAGCTTGCACTGTTGCTTATAAGGGTATTTTCATCCATTCATTTTCAACAATGTTTTTATATTATCATAAGTGTATTATTGGGTCAATTACAATTAAATGTTTTGTAGAAACGCATTGTACTGATATAAATAAATAGTAAATTAACATAAATGAAAGATGATGGTTTGAAGTATTGCGTTCATACATCCCACAAATCAGACTTTGGATTAGCTCTTGAGCCCATAGCATATCGCCTTTGAATAAGAGAGATACATGCTATTTTTCAAGCCCTATAGTTTAACTATTGTTCTTCTGGTGTAAAACAGCTGGCTAGCTTTAACTTTCAGCTCAGTCACAGCAGGTAAGGCAGCATCCAATATCACACAAACTGCATCTCTGCCTATACTGAAGTCATTTCAGCTTAGGGACTGGGTCTCAGAACTGATTTCAGCTCATTTCAGGGCAGACATCTGACGTGTTCAGAAGTCTAGATCAATTCTGTGGATGTGGGTAAATGTCTCCAAATTATAGCTGCCTGAATTTTCCACTCACCTCCACAGCAATAGGCCAGATGAAGGGGTATGGAAATTGCAGGATGTCTCAAATTTCTCCTTGAAGCTTGAGGCCTCCCCTTGCAACAATTTCTGGCAAGACATTTGGCCAGTGGCAGTCTCATTTTATGCTCTAAACAGCCATGCATAATGATGATAGAATGGCTTGCTCAGACAAAACAGCCAGGTCATCTTCCTTTGTTGCTTTCTTCCAGGTCTGCTGACTTATTCATTTTGTCAGCCATGGGTGGGCTCCTCTCCCCAGCCAGTCACACTGGGTGAGTGATAGGCTCCTCTGTGTAGGGTGTACTGTGAAGTGATATGAGAAGGGACAGCTTTCTGTACTACATCCAAAAAATGTCAGCACACTTCAGCTCACCTGCTGGCTCCCAGGTTGGTGTTTAATTCTATTTTTGCAGCAAGACTGCTCCCATGTGGTGACCAGTGGAATTGCAAAGCTGTCTTTATGCAACTGTTTGCAGCTGACAGTTGGTGTTATTGAGCGAAATTGAATCTGGTGACAGCAGGTATCTGTCACCACATTCAGCTTTTAGACGGGGTAAGGGGGTGACTGTTGCAGCACTGTTTAGAGTTGAGCTTTTTAATATCTAACAGATGTTTTAGTGTATACAGAATTTAAATAGTTTACAGGGTAGCACAGAAACATACTTCAGCTTGGTGCTCACAATTGCTTTGTCAATAACTAAATCCATACAGAAAATACATAAATGCCAAGGAAATATATATCATAATGTAGTAATGATAATTACATTCTAAATGTGATATATTCTCTGATATTTCCCAGCATTTAGACCAACAGCCTATATATTTATCGATGTTAATGTGAACCCAGTTTTACATTGGGATTACATTTAGATATTCTGATGGGGTGTTTATTGTAATGTGTTTTAAATACAGGCTTGTGGGTCAGAAAATCTATATTTTACAACCAACTATATCAATTTCCTTTAATGTGCTATTTAAAGCGATGCAATATTCGCCATATTCACTGGGTGGCAGCAAAGATTTAAACATTATTACAGCTGTTCTTTAACCTTGAATCTGTATTTAAGCAAGCTTTTTTGTGTGACAGCTTTCTCTAAAACAAAGCCTGGTTGCAAGGTAGGAGGGACAAGTGAAGAAGCACATCATGCAGGTTGTTGCTTAATAATGCACCTCTGTGCATGATTAAATAGACTTTCAATCTAATGTGGAAGCAGCTGCTCAAGTGATAATTCAACACTATTTGAAAAACAAATCCAAGATTAAAACATGGTTATCTTAGAATGTTCTCCCTGTGGCTGCGGTGTGAACAGTTTTACTGCTGAATGTGCTCACAATAATTCATTATGCAAAAACAGGATTACTCTGAGAATGCTGAGACAGTGTATTACTTCCATGTACTTTCAGTCATAAGAATTATGAATTACACCACCCTTTAACTTAATCTAGAAACCAAATTGTACACTTTGGATGAAAACAAGCCAAGATGCTCTTACTTTTTTCAGAATGTCAGATTGAAAACTAAAATTAGTTCTCAAGAAACAGAGCTAAAACAGATTCAGAGTCAGTTACAGGTAAGGGTAAAGGCCATTGTCAAAATTCTTTTGATGTTTAGAAAATGATTTTCATCTGATCTTCCATCCCTCAAGATCACAAAACTATTCTATGATCCCAAAATAATCCAGTCTTCCTCATCACAACTATTCAATAAATACAAGCAGGATTCTGAATGAATAATCGTCAACAGACACAAAGCCGGCTCTGCTTGTTGGACATGAACTGATTTGACAGTTTGACAGTTCATCTGTAACCAACCAGGATCCCAGTTATTTTCACACTATACTTTTACTAAACGTTTTTGTTGTTTTACTCAAATCATATCAGATATAAAGTACACAGATATATATCTGTATATCTGTATAGATTATAACTACACTGAGATTTAACTTTATCGGAATGTTTAACGACATAAATGTTACATTTATTGTTCAATTCTGATGCATTTTTTAAATCTTAGTCCTCAGTTGCTTTTGTAGTGCAGCTATAAACATTCTTGAAGTCTTTAAAATTCCATTCACAGAGTTCAGGTCAGATGTCATCTTTTGTAAAGTGATGGACTAAATAAAGGATAGAAATAATGAGAGTGATGTGGACAATCTGTCATACCCCAAAGAATTTGAGGCTCTGCCAATCAACAGCCTAATCACAGAGCCTGTTGGCAGAACAAGCTTTCATTAAATATTAGCAAGAGAGGGAGCTAACCGTTTAACCTGTATTAATTTAATCCTTTTTGATTAATTTTCATAGCCATTCCATTCTTCATAATTTCCACTCTAATAATTGGCCAGCTTAATTTTCTCTGCAGCTATGCAGTGTCACTATGTGCAATTCTTTATCTCTCCCTTTTGTTCTCATTCCCATGAATTTTACTTAGCCCTTCACACCCCCTCACTCTTCCCATCTTATTGTTGTTTCTTTGGCCCCTTTGGTAATGAAAAAAAAGTAGCATACCACTTGTCTGTCCTCTAGCCTGCATGTGTCTTTCCCTGGTCTATTTATGTCCTGTACATATTTAGAATGGGAATCTTATATGTTGCTGCATGCATGTACCTAGATCTGCAATAGTTGTAACACTATGGAACATTTACATAGATTCGTGTTGCATCTTTTTGGTGGAATAACGTAACCATAACTGCAAAGCCTGGAGAATTATCAGAAACATTAAATGAGTAAATAAATAAATAAAAACAAACACTCCTCTTTGCCTGGGGCATGCTCTTTAAAGGGCATTTTTAATCAGTTCAAATGGAGAAAATGCCCACCAACCACAGAAATGGCAGCATTTATGCACACCCATGGATGGCAGTAGAGCACTACAAAGCCCCGAGGCTACAGGGACAAGCTCTGGGTGAGATAACAATACTTGGGAGCAGAACGCACATCCATAGCCACCTTTGTCACTGAGCACAAACACACAACCAGCAACGGATTCACAGCTAAGATGCAGGAAATACAATGAAATACAGAACTGATTTACATCGCAGCTAATCACACTTCATAGTGATATAAAACTGTAATGATGGATGCAGGAGGGCTACACAGAAACTGAGACCCTGATTTTTTTTGAAAGATGGCAGAGTCATCTGGCTCTAAGAACACTGGATTTTTCTCAGTCATAATTAATTAATTAGCTGATGGACAAGGAGGCCCACAGCCTTCTAAATACATCAAGATCAAAATCAGTTTAAACAGAGTGTGACTTAATTACCATGGCAACTATTCAAATGGTATAAATAGGCTCTGCCCCAAGGTTCAGGTCAGAAGACACTGGTGTGTTTTCAACACGGAGTGTTTAATCTATTAATGGCTCCTGTGGGCCTTTCATTGAGGAAACTCATCTGGGGTTTTATATTCCGTAGTGACCACAGGAGGGCTATTGTGTACACTTGCATCGACCCATGAGCACACATCCTATCCAGATGAATATATTCAGGAATCAGTTGGTAATTACCACAAATAGAGCAGAATGTTTGCTGGATCTAACTAATGAAAAACGCTAAAAACCTTACATGTGAGTCTGTAGTGCTGCAGAATCAGCTTGTATCAGTACATATTTATGAGATGAGAATTTCCAAATGATGATGAAATAACTTTAAAACTTGAGTATGATGAATAAAGCCCTGTGTGTTAAAAATGTCCCAATTTCTGTGTTTATTTGCATATGCAGTTTTTTCATTGCTTCTCCATATTTGTGTCTTCTTGCACATGCAAGCAAGGCTCTCTCCACTGAGCTGTGAAATGTCTACAGTAGCCTTTTTTGACGGTTACCAAAATGTTGTGTGGAGACCAGGTTGAGGTATGTCATGCATGTCATCACCCTTTTCACAATTTATGAAATGAAAAAAGGATCAAAACAGGACCAATGTCACAATTAAATCAGCACTGCTTAATTATAATTGTGTCTTTACAGGTGAGAATGTGTCCTTGCAGTGAGAATATGCAGTAAATAAAAGTGGCAATATTGATGATAACACATATACTATGTGGTGGGTGTATTCTCTGTCCTTTCGGTGTAGCCTTTAGAGCTCATGAGGAAGACAAGAAGACACATTTAATAATATATCACAAGACTGCAGATCCAAGCCCTTTAAACTTCAATGCTCTCTCTTAGTCTTGCAAAATGGTTAAATACAGAATTTATTCATCTGCTTGCACAAAGAGGTAAAAATAGTGTAAAAGATTTAAAGGAATATTATCCACCTAACTGAAAATGTTTTACTTAACAACTGCACCTCTGCACAAAATAGATCATTGTGAATATGTTGACCAAATTAGAAGATAAAGATTAAATAAGAGAAACAGAAGTGACTTAGGTGGTTAAATTACTAAATATACACATTGCAGTAGTTCTCTTGCTCAAGTAAGCATGGGACTGAAAGCAAATCTTAGTTAGATTCTGAATAACATACATTGTATTGCTGGAATACAGATTCAAATTTATTCATACAAGGAGTGAGTACTTTTGATTGCTCCCTTGATTACAGTCGCAACAGTCTATGGGGGATAGACAGTGTTTTCTAGGGCATTTGCTAAGATAAACTATACATGTTCAAATCTCAGATAGCTCAATCAGGCAAAAGCACCACATTTTGCCTTGGACATGCTAAGAAAAGCCATGATCAAAGCAATACAAAAGAATTACATGTGGCAATCAGCTGCCATGCATTCTGGTGCAGAATTTCTGCAGCACAGCGTGGCTCTATTCTCTGCCCTTTTTTCATGCCTACAGCACCAACTGAATACAACTCATCGCAGCCCAAGAGGAAATGACATGCAGAGATACATTCACATATATAATTACTGTGATCACTTTCTGCCTCCATGATAACATAATGTCCCACAAACCTATCCATTTCTGTATTCAACAGCAGCCGGGCAGTCCCACTACCTGACCTTTCATCCCCACCCAGCTAATCAAACATTCTCTCTATTACATAAAGAAAGCTATTCATGTAAATTGAGTAATTACTGCCAGTAAATTGAAACTCTTCTCCGTAGAAAGGTAGCTAAGGTTCAGAAAAAAACCCTCTAATTGAAGCTGCCCCCCCCCCCCCATGGTTACTTGCTTCTTTAAAATGGCCTTCATTGAACTTGGGGTGCTGGCCTTCTCACTATTATCCACAATAGCTGTTTTTTCTTTTTCTTTGTCCAGATGATAACTTGTCTTCCACTGAGTTCTGGTAACATCATCCCAAGCACAAATGCTAAAACCCATCTATCTGATATGCCATGACTTACAAATCTGAAGGAGGCTAAGAGCATTTTTCAAATGTAGCTCTGAATATGATTCTTTCAAAGTGCTTATCTTAATTAACAATATATTCATCTATATTTGTAGACAAGCTGAGAGCTGCTCTTAGATGCTGTGTGCTTCACGCCTTGCTTAGATGACTAAATAGACAGCAGGTTGACAAAGTGTCCACATGTTTTCTTTTGGTCTCTGTCTGAGTCAGTGTTTACAAATGTCATCCAGTCAGAGTGTAGTTATCACTGAGGGAGGTTACACATAAAGAACACAAGGCAAGACTGTGATGTTTATAAGAGGCAGAAAGAGAGTGAGAGGATCTAAAATAAAAGGGTGGATGGTGTATTTAAAAACTCCCAGAGGTGATGAATTTATATCTTGTCTGTTTTCTGCCACGTCTGCAACGGCAAAACTAACAAGAACGGAGAAGAGTGGTGAGATCCAGCAATTACATTCTGGTTTGCAGGGTTTGCAGCAGCCAAACCATTATGCTCTCTGCAAGAGATGGTCAAGGGAAAACAATGATCAGAACCCATCGGCTATATACTGTATATCATTAATGAGGGGACAGAGCCAGCCTGCAGTGCCCAGCCTCTTTGTCAAAGCTCACACTGAAGCCTCCATTTGTATTTTCTGTCTTCAGGTCATTAATGCTCACAGAAGCTGTAACATTTAATTAGGGACACATTATTAGCACAACACAGGCACATTGTGGAGCAGAGAAAAATCCCAAAACAGCCCCTAACTGAATATTACATTTACAGCCAAATGGAGTTATGGGCAAAATTGTGCACAGAAACTTTTGGATAAACAAATGAGCTTGTCACTGTTTGCTTTTATAGAATTGTTCCATGTTAGTAGAAAAGGAAAGATTATTGCTATAAATAAACAGTCTTGTATTACTTTGTCTTCTTGCACCTTCTCTAAACATCCTGCTGATTCCAGCCATATAATCTACAAAGTCTCTGTTGGATTATCAAAACGAAGAACCACTGATCCGTTCAGTGATTACACAAACAGACAGGAAAATATTAACAAAAGGGAGAAAATCAGTATACAGAGAAGAAATGAGAGGTTTATGGGAATATTACCGTGTGGAGTTGGCCAAGTGTGAGATGAGGAGTGCTGGGATTGGGGGAGTGTAGGAGGAATGGTAAAGACTAGCCTTAGATTTTTTATTTTAACTGCAGGGGGCTGCGCTGCATCAAGTGAATCTAAATGAAGGATAACATTTTGCTGAATAATGATTTTATTTTACTACTCTTTTTTTCTCAGTTACTCTCTGATTCCAAAATATGAATTAAATGGCAGCACTAATGTGCTTCTAAAAATGTGAATTTAAAACAAACAATAGCTTTGTAGATTCCCAGGTGAAGCAAGATGTGCAGCATGTTCTGCTCTGTCAACACTATGCAGATGTGCTGTGCTTAATTATATTTGGAGCATGAATCTGAAGGTAGACACTATCAGAAAGGCCATACCTTTCATTAATATTCCATGCTGCAAAAAGATGCATGGAGGACTTTCTTCGTCCCCTTCAGGAGGTACTTTCCTTTCTAATCGTTAATATTAAGTCTTTCATTTGCTGTCCGGAAGCCACGTCAGTCTGAATCTCTGCTGCTTATTCCTTGTGGGACATATCATTGTTGATGATTGCCTGTTTGCCATGGGATAAAATGAACAAGAATGTATACGGTATAAGACCCCACCTCTAAGCATGGATTTTTACGATGACAGATATAGCCTATAATAATGAGCTTGAGTGGATAACAAGAATCCTAGGGACATTTCTGCCACCCACAGATTAAATCATTAATTTCATTGCTAATGACACACATGCAAGGACACATGCGCCTCTGCGCAGTAACTATGTTTGTTGATTTGACAACACAACACTTATATTGAAGGATGACACTCTCTTGAGGAGAATGATGTAATTGTCCTATTCCTCCTTTATAAGCTTTGCTTTGTTTCTGGAATTAAAACAGCTATCCCCATATATTTCCTCAGTGTGTGATGCTATGCACAGTCACATTCAGTGAGCTTTGTTTTGGAATGAATACTGCAATTCACATTTAATGGTCTTTGTCAGGACTGTTTGGATAAGATAAACATAGATTTAAGCATGGCAGCAGCAGATATTGATCCAGAACACACCAAGTAGAAAAATGTGCCTGACCAGTAAGAAGTGCTCTTCTGTGAAGATCCTCGCAGCAGCTCATTTCAAGCTGCTACTCTTACTGAGAGGAGTAAGAATTGAGAGCTGGGCCAGAGAGGGCCAGTAGCCTGAGGCAATAAGGCGTAAAGAGGGAGACCTCTCCTGAATACCTATTCATCACATCACCATTAGCATGGTTGAAGCAGCCAGCTCTGCTGCTCAAATATTTAACTGGAATTAGTGTATTAGATCCCACAGAAGCATCTGACATGATATAGCCATCACCTGATACCTAGCCAAGAGTTCAACCTGTTTGCTTCTCTCACTTTGATATGCAGCAATAAGCAAACATATATCACACTATTCATCCACAAGCACACAGTGTCGATAAACAAGTGTGGACTCAAATCATCAGGAGAGCAGGTTTTTATCAGAGCATGACTCCCCCCCCACACACACAAAAGATGCCACTCCAGATCATCTTCTTCTCACGCGTTGTCTGTCAAAGCTTGTCCTTTCTTCTTGTTGCTTCCTTTGTCTCTGTCGCCTAAGCGACAGGATGCACATGCCATTGTTTTGTCATGTCGTGGCCGTATTGATTAAGTGATGTAGAGCTAATTAAAGACAATCTGCAAGGAGTGTCATTGCCAGTGAGCGGAACAAAATCACAGTGACAGAGTGATAGGCCTCTAATTATTATTCCCCTTTTGGTTTGGATGGGAGAGATAATAACCCCGCAGGCACAGTCGGGAGGCTCTTCCTGACTATTTCTCCCTCTATCCCTTCCTGTAATATCCAGTTTTCATTTTCAGCAGCTCTACTCCATCTCTTCCTTCCTCTGTCTCTTTCATACACACTGCCAGCCACGCTGCCCTGATCAGCTACTCCACTGGGCTCTAATTCAAATCCAGTTCACATCCTCTCACTTTGTACTGACACTCCCCACCAACCCTGATAGCCATAGCATCTTTATAGTATCTGTTTGTGCTGTGCGGGTATTGATGTGGATGCTTGTTGTGGGTGTATGACTAAATGCATGTCAAATTATACCCTTTTCTTTCTTTAATGCAATGAAATTCCTTTTAACATAAACAGAACTTGTTAAAGTTATACTTGTTCCTACACACACAGTAGCAGTGGCATCATTTAGAGGCAATGTGCATACGTATTGTCAAGCAAAAAGTCATGGCTAAGGATGCTATCTGTAGCTAACAATACATATATTTTGTACTTTATATCAAAAAAGATGGTTAAAAATAGATAAAATGTGTCTCATGGAATGTCTTAATGTATAACTTATTTGAAGAGACAATTTAATCTGATATGATAGCGTATTCAGATCCCACCAGTCAATTAAAAATTTACAAAAGTGTCTCTGGTACAGGATTTTTCTTCAGTTTTGTCTGATCGATCAAAGCTAGATTAAATTCCTTTCAAGATATGTCATCAACATTGCACATTATTTCATCTCATTTGCCCTTAATATTATTTATACTGGTTTTCATGTCTACATATCAGTAGAACACCATCTTCACTTGTAACCTGCCTGACCTACTCTGTCCATGTGTTTTGTAGACTTTTGAGGAATCCCAGGGGGTTTCAAAAACAGGCAGCCTAGAAGAATGAAAACTGGGGATCCTTCCTCTGGAGTGTCTTGTTATCTCCACTGTCCTACATATAGTGTCTCTACCAAAGAACCTTTCTACCTTGTTCACCATGGGGCTGCAGAGAACAGCTCTGCCAGCCTGCTTGATATGCAGCAGTGTCTGGTGACTGCTGGGCTCCCACGCCTCCCTGACTGGAGCCTTTAAGCCTTGGCACAGTCAGAGAGCCTTTCTCATCAATGGCCCCACTGAGTGGCTGTGACAGTGCCACGTGGAAAACACATCGATTAAATAGTTCCTCTTGCCTTCTGCATCCATCTTTACTGTGCTTCTCATCTCTTATCTTTTATTCCCCAAAATAGAAAAAACACTGCATCTGAGTTCAGTTCCAACACAGAAATCGATGCTGTCACATTCATGCTTGGTGAGAGGACCTACCTATAGAACAACAACAAAAAGGGCACAAAAGATGTGCTAATGTGCTTAGAGAGAAAGAAAAAAAACTAACCTGTTCAAAATATCTGGCTGAATCTTTGACACAAAAAACTTTAAAGGGGAACAGTATTACTGGTAAAAAAGAAGGTTTTAGCCAAGGTAAAAGGATTGTCCACCTTAACTTTGTTTGAAAAAAAAAGATATAGGGAAGTGTATTGCCAAAGAATGAGGCATATTGTTTAGCAGTGAAGGTGGAGGCAGCATTTATGCATGAGTCTCTGATCTGTTTCATCTGGTAAAAGAGATGTGAAGAGCAATGTTCAAGTAGCAGCTTGCCCAATCAGCTCTGTCTTACGAAAGCTTTTGTATCAGAGCGGGAAGAGGAGCTCTAGGCGCAACAGTCATATTTATATTCCAATCTTCTACACAGAAACCCACATTGCCAGGCTCATAAAAGATTCATCGAGCAGGGGAAAGCAAGGTCGTACAGAAAGCTGGTCAGGAGGTGCCTACTGCAATGCAAAAGAGTAGATGGGCACACACATGCATACACACACACACACACACACACACACACATGCATACTCACACACTGAAAATAGGAAAAATGATACAAAATAAAAATGACTGGGTTAGTTGCATCATAGCAGCTATTAGGGTAATACGTGTTGTTTCCTATGTTATTGGTCTCAGTTTGGTCATCAATGACCAAATGATCAAACATTCTGAACTAATTGGCATCTGTCTCTCCCACCATGCAATGTAGCAGCTTTAATAGCCTCTTCTCTGTTTGTTCGAATCGATCCCAGGCATTGTTAGGGTCTTTGTCTGCTGTGAGTGGCTGACATGTTTGCGAACTACAGAGCAAAGGGGAGCGAGGGAAGGAGACAAAGAAAATGTGTGTGAGAGAAAGGGTGAGTGTGAGTGTGAGTGTGAATGTGCGTGTGTGTCTGTTCTGGGTGTTGTCAGAGAAATGTCACTCTTGCTTAGAGTCACAGACACAAACCTCTGGGAGTCCTGCACCCTCCAGCACACGCACACAGAAGGAGAGTGAGAAAGTGGGGGAGAGAATGTGATATAAGGATGATATCCATCCCACCAGTCAAGCTGATCCATCTATACACTCTTGACTGGAAACATACAAATAACGTCCCATGCATTACATTAACACACAAAATATTTTCACAAATTTTTTTGTGCATGAGAGGGCTGCTGCAAGAGAAAATAAGGGTCAAAAGAGGCCACAGGCTCACATGGAAATCTAATGTTATTTCTTTCTGCATGTGCGAAAAACTCTCTGAGTGGACAGCTGGCTGCTGGTAAGCTGCCAGGTTAGTCATGTCTGTATGGACGAGAAAGCTCTAACAACTGGATTTAGTACTCAGTCCCAAAGACCTCAAAGACCTTTCTAATGGTGATTACCAACTGCCCCGGGGTCAGACAGCTTGCTCTTTCGGAACGCTAATGGTCATTTTAGGACAGCCAGTTTCTGTCTTTTCAACAAGACAGAAAACAGCAATAGAGGTCATTTAGAGCCCACACAAGCCTGGAGCGTGAGTAGTGGTCAGTGTGTGGCTCAGAATGTATAAGTGGCCTTTTAAATCTAAATACCAAGGATACCAGACTCTTCTGTTGGAATTTGATAATACAATGTTCAAACAGCTGTCCTACATCGACGAAACGCTGTAAATAAAAGATGGATTGTGCAACCATTGAGATGCCCCAAGTTTTATTAGACCCTGGCCATCTTTAGTTTCTTCAGCCAGAAAAGAGGCATAAGAGACGGCTCTCTCTGAGGCTACGAACCTGGGGAAGTTATGGCCTTCTGTTAGAGAGAAGCCACCACACACATGTTTCTTACAAAGCATCGTCAGATCATATCATTTTAAGCAGTTCTATTTACTGAGCCTCATTTTCTTTTGAATTTAGGTGAAATCACCCCATTCAAAAGGATACAGGGACAATTAAGTCTGAAAACAAACCTTTTTTTTATGAATTGATTTAGCAATTTCAGTCATCCTAGGGTACCTTTGTATGTTTTATCTCCCATGTAGTAGAAATCCTTTCAATAATGTTGTCAGGCACTTACAAAACAGTCTGAGCCATTAAAATACTTTGCCTTGGAAGTTTGCCTAGCTATATGACATTGCAGCTTGTTGAGCGGTTGCAGTTCATGGCAATATGACATGGCATTTGAGAGATGTGCTTTCTAAAGGATTGTAAATTTGTGAGACATTTGGTCCCAAGTGTGAGGAAAGGCTTTGTTTGTTTCACATGGTAAGGTCATGTGTGTCTTCTTATGTATGTGAATGCAAACATTTTTCTGATGATTATATGAGACATCTCTTCTCTACCTCGGGGATCCAACTACGACACAGAGCCCATAGACCTCAGGTGCTTCTCTACTTGATGTTGCATTCATTAACCTATTGCTACACATTAAACTGCTATTCACACAAACCTCCTAAGATATGTAGGCATTCCTGTTTATAAGAAAGACAAAAATGTACGCTTAATTTTAGTTTGGTCGTCCATTCCAAACCATAAACATCTAATGTTTCACAATTAACTTTGAGTTTATCAGTCTTAAAATCAAATCTTAATAAACAGCATAGTTCTAAGATCAGCTGTCCCTACAGCATGAGTGTGTACAGATAATCTGTCCCTGCCAACACAGACTAATACACAAACCGCTCTGATGATGATGCAGAAAGCTATATAAAAGCATATCAAACATTAAAGATGAGTGAGCAAACAGCAGACAAAGGCTCAATAGCTCTGTGCTTCAGCCCCTTTCTTAAGCAGCATCCCTTTTAAAAAAACAAATCTCACTATAGCAGCTCCCTCACACAATGTGGTATCATTATCGTGCACTTTTACAAGCTCTACCCTAATCAGTCATGACACAAGCGCACACTATTCAATCTCTCCAAGCAGCAGTGAATCAAACATAATGCAACCTCATTATCTGTGGCTGATTGTGTAGCGGCACCTTTGTATTATGATGGGGAGTGCACGAAGGTGGATGCAGGCATTGTGTCTAATCTAACCCTCCCTGCTCACTTACTCACCCACATACTAGAGTGCTATACATGATTATTACTGATTACTGATTAATAGGTTTCAGAAATTATTTGTATGAGTTATATGTGGTGTCTTATCAAAAAGACACATTGAATTTACATTAAGATTACAAATGATCATCTTGAATGTGATGCATGTGTAATATTCTAGTGCATTTCCGAAAAACACTCTCAGAAAAGGAATTCTGTCTAATCTTCATACAGAATATGTAATGCTCTTAAAGTCTAGAAAATGTATCTCTTTAGCTTGACCTTCCTTTTACATGGGCTTGTGTGGTCAGACAGTGTTGATGAAACATACAAGTGCTGGAAGTGTTCGGCATGGCAAGGTGATTTTAACAGTTGTGTATCTTCTGCCCTTACTGGCAGATTTACAACCACGCTCCTGCAGCTTTTCATTTGTCTAATTCTCTGGGTAGAGGTTATCCTGCTGCTTGGCAGAGCAAACTCTGTCTAACCTGCTGTCTGTGTCCTTCCTCTTGGGAGCCACACATTAACATCATCAAGCTGTAAAGTCTCATTCGTCAATTTTTGATATGCAGTGTTTAAAAGTAGACTCACTGATAATGATAGCAGAGGAGCCATATTGAAAAGTTGCTACCTGCCACCCCTTCATGGCTTAGTTTGCAGTGTTTGGTCAGATTGCTGTGTAATAGGCTTTTAGCAAGGACACCAGGACAGAAATTTACCGTGAGTGGTTCGATTCCATTCATGTCTGGGGAAGGGCTTTTACAGTGATCATGCTGCTCTGCTCTCAGGGCTGGCACCAGGAGAAGGGATTTTTGACCAAAGGGTCACAGCTAGGGCTGGACTGTTTTAAAGCTGTCTCAGCTGGATATTAGCCAACCCTGCTGTTTGTTCTGCTTGACTCTGATTGAGCAGAGTTCTGTCCTCATCCTTCTCATGTGTGGAGACGTGGTGTTAACATTAGATTACTGCTTTACATCGCATTGGAGGTTTGCATATGGAGTCAGTTTTAATGTAATGCCCAGTTTGTTAAAAGCACATCCATATTGCTGGGGAATTCTTCTCAATAAAACATATTTATGTCAATTCAGGGATCTCATTTTACCGTACTCATCTACTCTATAATTAGCTCAATGTAAAATGTAACCAACTCATGTAAGTAAATGTACCAAATGATGTTTTAAAGAGCAACAGGATTTACAAGTGCTTGTTTCTTCTCAGTACTGTACTTGCCTATCAGCTATAAATCAGCCCTGGCTGGCCGAGTTTCTGCTGCAATCATCACACAGATCCAGAATGAGGGAACACATCCTAACAAGATCCTAAATCGTAGTCTGATCAGCCCGATTGTTTGTCATGATCTCTGGCGAGAAAAGGGATCAAGTAAATTACAGAAAAATTCAGCCAATTTCTAACACAGCGCTGTGTTTCCCTCCTTGAGAATGACAAGCAATTATATTTTCTCTTTCACAACACTTTGTGCTTGAACAAAAAAACACAAAAGCAAGTGTTTAATTCCATCACTCTCACACACACTAATGTTGCTAGTCTTTGAGGTCAGACCTTTTAAACCAATAACAGCTTTCTTGAGCACTCCCTGACTCCACTGGGGCCACAACAACACTTTTTTGCCCCGGAACCAGTGCATGAATCTTTCAAGTACACGAAGAAATCTTTTAACCTGCCACCTTGAGCAGAAATTGCCTAGCTAAAGAAAACAAAAAGAAATCCTTTTCTCCCTCTTTAGCAATATTTCCTCAATGCTCCGGCGTGGTTTATAAAACAATTATTGGGCAGAAATAAGCAGACATATTTGTCAATTGCAGATATTTGAGCACATGACTGATTATGCTCTCTAAGTGGTATTCATAAAGAATTTTTCAGGAAGAATTACTAACCAAAATTAAAGTTTGAGAAAAACAACCACTTTTTCTTTCAGTGTTTGTGTCTGTGTTTAAAACCAGAATCCCAGATCTATTTATTGCTTATAAATTAGATAACTTTTCACATCAAAATTGCCACTAACAAACATTCAAAACACATCCTCTAGTTCTCATATAAATCTGCTACAATACAGTCCTCTACCATACTTGTTAAAGCTGGTGTGAATCAGGTGTAACAGGCTCAGTGCAACATACACAAGATGGATGTCTGTACTGTTGACTTAAGACTTAAGAACAACTTTAATTATCCCCGCAGGGAGTTTGCTTTGTAAGTGTTACTCAATACTTCAAGTCACACAAGTATACAAGAGACACAACAGAAGAAAGCACTGGGATGCAGACTCTGTAGTTTCACTGTATCAGGGTGGATGCACACGGTGAACAGGTTCAATATCTGGCCTGCAAAAGTGCTTTTTCAGAGAAACTGTGACCAGTGTGGTAAAGTTTACTTCAATATAGGTAATCCATTCATCTCTCTCTTTCTTTCTTTTTTTTGTTGCCTTTTTTGGCTTTATATCTATCATTAGTGCATTCCTCTTGTGCCCATTCATCTGTAATGGGAACACACACAGAAACATACTCACATGTATGCTTATTCACCTGTCAGAGTATCCTGTCATGCGTGGCTTGATGTACAAACCATTGCCAGACATCTGTGCCAAGGTCAAGCAGGTGCCCATCTGTATCAGTAGCACAGAGGACCCCTGTGTTTTATGGTTACTTAACAAACACATGCAGTGAACGAACAAGTGCATCTGTCTCATTAAAGCCTTCTAAATATTTCATGGGGGCCTGCGCTAAAACTGTGACTGAAAATATGCAGATAGCTCGACTCTGCTCATCGGGAGTCTCTCATTGCTGTAGAGTCTCAAGAAATCATCAATTCTTTATGTTTGTGTGCAATCTTAGAAAGATTGGTGGTGTCATATTTTCTTTCAGAACTTTCAATATTTAATGCGAACACTTACAACAAATTGTCCCCCAAGGCCAATTACTGTACAAAGTCATTGAAGCAAGAGTTGAAATGTGGTAGTATATCATCAGCTACATTTTCAGTAGCACGTTTACAAGTGTTTAACATTTACTGAAGCACATCCATAGTAGTATGTCAGTGTTTGTGCGACAGGCTAGTTGTGTAAAGCACTATTTTTACTTGACATGTTGTAATCCATTATTGAATTATAAGATGCCAGATAGTTTTTAGTTGTTGTTCAATAATTATTGGACAGTAGAAACCTTGACTAATTAAATCAAACAAGAAGTTTAAGAGGCTGAGAATGTGTTCAACATGAATCTTAAATTAGAGCTTTACAAACAACGTTTCATACACCTCACAATGAAATCAGTTGGTTTTCCTGTAACATTATCTGAGCTGAAAAGACTATAACTACTTTGAATTCAAGACACAGGTCGTACAGGACCTGTGAATCAACAACCCCCCCCAGAGTATCTCATGTTGTAGACATGACATGGAAAACGATGAAGTATGCTTAACATATGGTCTTTGTCCTGCATACATATTAAACATAATAATTGTTTAAAAAACAACAAGAACAACAACAACAGCAAACAAAACAATTAAGTTCTCACTCAAACTGATACATTTGCAACAAAAATAGTGAAAGCAATGCAGTTACTAACATGTATGTACTCATCAGGCACTGGTCATGTTGTGTGAGAGAAGCCTACCTTGTTGTAAAACATATTGTTTAGGTTTCAGGCGGACATCCCAAATAGAAAAGTAGGCCTATCTAAAATTGTTCTTAATTCACGAGGAGGGCACTTTATATCATTCTCACTGTTGTCTTTCATCTCTAATATGACTTTGGTGGAGATATTAAAGATTGTATTGCGGTTATTGTGTTTCTGAAGGCCCCGTCTGTGGCCTTTGCCAAATGGTCATCCTGCCGACGTATGAGGAGACGTATGTATGTGGCGCTAAATGTTCAGACTGCTGTAGAAGGCGCGACGCGGCGCTGTCCACGGTCCTGAATCTACTGCCGTACGGAACCAAAGGTGCGAAACGGCAATTTCCCCGCAAACCCTAAGTAACTGCTGCTTTATGAACGGACCTCACACCTTCTAATCGTTCATTAGTTATGCTCAGCACCACATGTATGCTGACCAGCTGAATCACTGCGAGTTCAAGAGCTCTTGCCTTGACTGAAAGCTTTTCTGGGTCAAATAATTTACCATCCTTCACTTCAATTTATAACTGTCACATCAAAGCTCGTCATTTTTACCAAACGAACATGTATTTTCTGTAGTGTCATACCCAGGAGCACACACACACATCATACATCGTCAGGACCCACAACCATTTATTGGCATTGGTTTGGGTCTGAATGATAATTACTCCTGATTCAGTCAAACATCTCACATTGTCGTCTGGTTCTTTTAGTGTAATCACCACAATCCTTTGATCTTCTGAACCACTCTGTCAGAGAGGACCTCCAGGTCACCCGAAAGCATCAGATGGCCCATGGACCCAAGAAAGAACATCACTTGATTCTACGGTTTTATCCCTCGACACAAAGCCCCACCGTAGCCATAAATTACATCAAGATTTATGTCTATCTGTCTTAACATGTGCCAGAGCTCCAGTGAGCCGGTTGAAGTAGATACACTGTCAGTTTTATGCCTGTGCTTATTGTTATGCCTTAAACTTTACGGTTCAGCTCTAGTCTGTACACAATTACACAAAGAATTCAAATATCTTCCGAATAATAATGTGTCTGCTAAATACTCTGCACAAGGTTTTTTGCACTGACAACACAGCGTTATGATCCACCTTCTTTAGAATAATTCTAAATAAGTAATTCTAAACAAGGTTTCGGTTCTTTTAAATGCTCCGTATCTGGGTAAGCGCACACAAGCGCTAAACACTGTATAGTAACTTTTTTAGCGATCCTTTTTTCCGTTGCATGTCAGGGCGCTTACCTCACTGGGCATGCCAGCTAACATCACAAGTAGGAACATGGCACTGAAGAGATGCATTCTTGGCGAAATGATAGCGTCCCAGCCGACACCGGTTCCTGCAGCTCTCCCCCCGTTCTTGTACCTTATTGGGGCGGTTTCTTCAGATACGGAGGGATTCCTTTAATGCTGTGTCGGCTGTGCGCCACCAGCCTCATCACCAGGACGCAAGGCAGTCTTCTGTGGCTCAGCAAAGCGACCAGCCGCCTGTCTTTTGCGGAGCATGGATTCTTTTAGCGGCTCGCGGAAGCAAAATCTAGAACCTCTGGCAGTAGAAAACTCATCAGATGGTGTAAAAGGCGTATAGACAGCGGTCCCCCTCCGTCCTGCAAAATAACTGCGACTGAGAGAGAGGAGCAGGGAAGAGTCGCAGAGGTTGGAAGGTGACTGCTGTGCTTGCAAGGAGCGGACGCTAGGAGCAGCACGTCTATGTGTCAGGAGCTCAAAGAACTACCAGCCTTTGATGCAGCCGAACAAGCATACGTGCGCGTGATAGATAGATAGATAGATAGATAGATAGATAGATAGATAGATAGATAGATAGATAGATAGATAGATAGATAGAT
>JAOXYM010000022.1:15893140-15922459 GCA_028567055.1 Leptatherina wallacei | reverse complement strand
TAAAGCACTTTGAATTGTCTTGAACCTGAAAATGTGCTATACAAATAAACTTGCCTTGCCTTGCCTTGCCTTGCCTTATTGCCATATTGCGTTGATATGGGGAAAATGTTTATAGGTAACCAATTTTTTTTGGTGACAAATGTTTAATTTTGTTGATTTTCGTAAAAAGATGGTATAAAGCTGTCTTGGTGACAACTTTGATGTGGTTGTTGTCAGTCAGATTCGAGCCTATTAATGCTCCAAGGTTACTAACTCAGCTTAATTGCAGCTATCTTTAGTGACTTAATAAAAATGCTTGATGCCAGTGAGCTGTATCAGGCAGCGGTATCTAACTTTTTGTTGGCTAATACTTTACTGAGGAAAATTGTTTCAAAAGGTCAGATGGTATTATATCCTGTTGATTTCAGATGCCAGACAATTCTTTCAAGGGTTTTTAAATCAACCATATCAGATTGGGACATAACATACTAGAGTTATTTCCACATTTTAGTTTTCTTGTTTGACTGCGTGCCATTAATGCTTAGCCTAATTATTTAGATTTGTTTTTCGCCCCTCAAATAGTTAACTCATTAACTTGAGAAAAAAAAATCTTGTTTTCTAAAGATAATATCATGAATTTAATCATAACAAAGTTATCTAGAAAAAAATCCTATGTTTAATCTATTATGGTTGCAAAATGAATTTTTCCACCTTTCAGGTAATGATAATTTTGAGCATTCATTTTTATACAAAGGCCGAAAAAATAAAGTAAAGCAGATTTTAAAGGAAGCTTACATTTCCAATGCAACAGTTTAAAAGTACTTGAAAAGTGAATTTCACTTTTTCTGTAGGCACTGCATTAACCTCAATCTTTTGCACCTTTTCCAATCAGGGCCTCATTCAGAATGTACAAGGCAGGTTTTTCCATATTCACTGTAGCCCTTGCCCTTGTGGGCGAGATGTGAGCACACGGGTAAAATGCATGCCGCACTATTGCCGTCAGGGGGAAAGACATCCTCTCGCCAGCAGGCACAGGGGACTCAGATGAAGGGGATGTAAACTCTGTGTGGGCAAATCCGTGTATATGTGAATTTATTTTCATGCCCGTGTGTGTAAACATAGGGGAAGGGCTGCTGTTCCAGTCTGCTGGCTGACAGACAGTCTCCTGGTTAATGAGCAGCTGTCGGCCATCACTATTCATGAGCCCTGTCACTCACCTCCTCTCTCAAAGCACCGGCACCTGAAACCCCCCAGTCTCTCATTAGTACTGCGGCACCATAGACATGCACACCTACACGCAGTCTCTATCGTAACCACATTCATTCTACAACATGAATACTTGGATGTAATGATGTAACAAAAGTAGAAAGGATCAGTGGAGGCTGGATCTTCAATAGAATTCAAATTGAGGCATTGTGGTTTGAGCAGGGTGGGTTCATTCAGAAGGCCAAGTATTCAGTCAGTAGATCACTACTCTTTCATCTGATGCTGAAAAAGGAACACAGATGGGACTTTACAAGTAATGGTTGTCTGATGTGTCCTAGAGGAAATGGAAAGAGAACTGCAGGTTTAACTAAAGACCTCTGTGTTTGTTCCTGTACATTGAAAAGTCAAAGAAAATGAAACACCAGCATGATGTTTCTTAATGGTTGCGGTTTTTATTAACATTTGACTCCTTTCCTTTACATAAATCTGTTTTACCGCTGAAAAACAGGTTGAGCCTTTTCAGTGACAAAAAAGAGGTGCTTTTATCTGTACAGGGAAAAGTACTCTATTGAAACATCTGTTGTTGTTGTATTCTAGAGGTCATAAGGTTCAGTTGCAATACTTCTGAAATTTTTGTTCTTTTTTTATTATTGTAAAACATTTGAAACAATTTTGACCACACAGATATGCCATCCATTATGCACTCTGCAAAGTCTTTATAAACCATTTCTAACTGTTTCTTTTCTAATATTCCCTCTATACAATGTGAACGCTCAGTGCTCCTTTGTGTGACCAAAGTAAGATCAAGGAGAAGAAGGCATAGCACATAAAACAGTCCAAACAGGTCATTCTTAGTTACTGTATGAGACTATGAAGTAAAAGAAGATTTCCCGTTACTCTTGCAGTTACACAATATAGTTTCATAACTTAATTGGTTATTTTCATTGTAGCTATTAGTAATTATTGAAGCGCACCAGAGTAAGATCTAATTGCTCTCATTATCGGGAAACATTAAAGTATAATGTAAATTCTGCCAGTTGCACTGACAAGTGGAGACAAAGGGATGCATTTTATGTCTTTAGTAAAATGTATTCATTTTGCTGGGATAAATACTGAGATTACATGGCAATTTGTTCAAAAGGCAGAAAATATATTAAAGTTTTTGCACACTCACACCTCAGGCAAGTTATTTTGTCTCTGACCTCAGTCTTGCAATATTTAGGAAAAGCTTCCATGTGCCACTTGTGATTGGCTGCGATAGAATGAATTTTGTGTCAGTGTCGCTGTTGATCCAGGAAAGGGTGCATAGATCATTTAGAAAGACAGAGAGATAGAGAGAGAAGGTAACTAGAGGGAAAGGAAAGGAAGAGTGAAGGAAAAATATAATGACAAAGTGAGAGGTGAAAAGAAAATGGGGATTTCTTTGCATTCAGGACCACAGACAGGGGCAGCCAGACTCATTGACGTGAATGGAAAACGATTAGTTTCCTTCTCTTTTCAGCTGAGGTTTGAGCCAGTGTAATCCCACAGCTGAACCACTCAGTCTCTGTCTTTCGCTTGCACTCTTTTCCTCTCTGCCTCGTCTGATTTATGGGAAAAGATCATTTCTATTGAGTGATGGGGTCATGCAGCTACACCGCTCTCTCACTCGCACTCTTACTCACTAACAAATCAGAAACACATGCACACACACAAAGAGCTGAATACAGCTCCCCTGTGTTTATGCTTTCTGTTTTCCTGATCTGGGCTAAAATTGTTCATTAACACAGTCTACCTTGGATTTATGAACAGCTGCTCATGTTTAAATTGTTCTGAATGATTCATGCAACAGAAGCCTGTCCAGTGAGTAACTGCCAATCTCCCTTTTAATCTCCCTGTTTTCTGATTCTCTTCACCCCTCTGCTTCTCTTCATGTCCCTCTTCCGATTTAGTAAATAAGACACCATTGATTACTTTGACTGTCTGGGGGAGCTTGCACACAGCTCAGCCTTCCTTTACTAAGGACCAAGATAAGCAGGGATGGCATGGCAGTTGTAGTATTTGTAGTCGTAGCTGTGGTAGGGAATGCTGAGAGCGGCAGCATATTGCATGTTGGTGTTGGGGGTGTTCTCGAGCTGCGTGTTTAAATCTGGGCGCTCTGTCTGCCAGATAATCATCTGACACTCTCTCAGACACACGGGGCTTTGGGCCTCTGAATCACCACTGAGCTGCTTGTCCACTCGTTCAGGGATTTCTATTTCTCTCCCTAGCCTTCAAGTCTTATTTTTCATTGCTTTACTAATGTTAGCTTTGTTGATAAGCACTTTTGATGGGAGCAGCATCTGTGGAACTGATTCCCCCCACCCTCTGCAAGATAAAGGAGCTGTAGATGGGACCTGGCAGGAGAGGTGCTTGCATACACACTAATGAAACAACCTCTGCTCGGTCACAAATGTTCATGATTCCACATTCCTACACATGCAAGGATACACATTTTCAGCACAAGCCAGCAAGTTATTCTTCACCTCTTGAACCAAAAGAGATGCTAAAATGAGAGCAGCATAGACTCTCATACACACATCAGTGGCTTGGAAAATAATGTTTGCAGTTATCGTGCAGGGACACAACATTCGGATCGGGCGGATGTGTTGAGACTAAGGGAATGTCCTTATTCACCCGGAAAATAGAGATTCCCACTGATTTTCTCTAATTAATCGAAACATCTGTTTCATTTGTTCATTTCTCGCGGTGACTTTGTGACATGTTCATCTTAGTTAAAGTCAGTGCCACAGGAGAGAAGCTGCACAGAGGGATAGCAGGGAGAGTAGACAGTCCAATGAACAATAAAAAAAAAAACATCTATAACATTTTTGGCTCCAGAATAATGAGACACAAATTTGAGCACAAGTGAGAAGGAGCTGGAGGGAGAGATAGAAAGAACTGAAAGAAGAAAAATGGAATAAGAGGCACAACCTTCCAATCATCTGTCAGTCCTGTATGCAGCAGCTATGGATCTCACTGCCTCTGGGTTACGCTAATGTACTCCTGGGCCTTAAGTATCTCATCAGTGCCAACTATAGACCCACATTTCGGTTCAAATCGTTGATGGATCAGTGAACAGCAATGCAGACCGGGTTTAAAGCTTTGCTAAAAAAAAAAAACTACGCCTCTCATTAACTTATAAAGTGACTGTAAAAATTAGGCATCAACACATATAGTATTTACAGATCAGAGTGTGTTAGATTTAATTTAGTCACCCTCCAGCAGTGGAGAGACTACAAAGACAACATCTCTCTGTCAAAACTGTACTAAAGACTGTGCCACATAAAATCAGTGAGCAATTTGATGCATTCAATTATAAAACTCACTAACATGAAATGGAAAAGTCACAATCATCTTTTTTTAGTATGGAATCACAAAAGGAAAATAAACATCCACTAATATTAAGTGAAACTCCATTTTGAGCATTTAACATGGAACAAATTACACAACTGAAGAAGAAACTATCCTTCAAATCCAATTTTTTAAAATTAATAATTAGTTAGTGGTTAGTTAAGCAAAAAAAAAAAAAGGCATGTGAAGTGAATAATTGATGAATTGCTAAGAAGTCCTTCCCTGATAATTCCCAGTGAAGTACTGTATACCAGTTAATGATGTGCTACAGAACAGCAAAGAAGATCTTTCATTAATGTATCATTGGGGAATCATAGGTTCATGAATATCTATTGATGAGTCTGACCACTTTATTAACTTTGAACCAATTGGTAAAAATATAATTGGCTCAAAAGTAGTAATTATTGATAAATTATATAATTTACTGTTTTTTAACACCGAAGTAATGATGCAGTATTAAGTAGTTCACACAGTACTCCCCCTTTCATTTACAGATTACTTGCTAATTTTGATTCCAAGTGAAGAGGACATGTCACAGGGTTGATACCAATGACTGAAACATTACTAATTCATCCTTTTTAAAAATGAAATGAATGCATTATTTACATTATTTCATTCATTATTTATTCATTTTCATTTCTTTTCCTAAAATAATTCTTTTTCTTGATAATTAGTTTTAATACATCCAAAATTATACACTTTTGATTTATACCATCATGAAGTAACTTGTCACAAAGGGTTAGCAGTAAGTGAGTAAAGATAAAGGTAAACATGGTAGCTTTGGACATGTGCTCACGAAGTAACAGCATGGCATGTAGACTGAAACTTTTTTTTTTTTAAAAAGAGTGTAGAGTTTAGACAAAAATACAACATTTATTTGGTTTTAAATAACTATAGTTAATAAAAGTTCACATTTGAGGACTTCACTGCTGTCTCACCAAAAGAAAAATGAAATGTGTGTGATTCACCAGGGATGGATTTTATTTGTTGTTAATCAAAACATATAGGACAATTAAAGTCCATGCATCACTCAAAGACCACAAGCCCAGGGATACAGTCAGGAGTAATGCCATGTAATGCCATGAGGGAATATTTATCCATCCATCCATCCATCCATCCATCTTTTATGCCACTTATTCCACTGCAGGGTTGCAGGGATGTAGCCTCTCTCAGCTGCTATAGGTGAGAGGCAGGGTACACCCTGAACTGGTTGCCAGGCCATCAGACCGCAAAAGGATCAACTTACAAATATCAAACAAAAAATTAGCTAATGATTCTATTCTAATCAGCTGTCTCATTCCACAATGCAAAGTAAACATGTAAGGCATGGAAAACATGAGATGATAGTGTTTTTTATTGCTTGTTATTGCTTCAAAGCATTTTAGGCAACAATCTTCGACAAGAATTAGTAAGTTAGTAAGTACATTCATCTGCAGAGCAAAACATAACACACTTCACCATAAAGGCTAAAAAGCTACATTCTCCACACTTTCTGGGATGTAAAATTTTTGGATGCTCGTGGCTAATTTTTAAAATTTAACACGCCTACATTTTGCATTATGTTAAACTGCCATGCACGCTAGGAAAGTAGAAAATTACAGTATTTTTAAGGCTTGAAAAAAATGTACATGAAACATTACACTTACACAAATTTTGGATTATGTGAAACTGCCATAAATGTGAGATTGCACAACTAGGTCACACATGAGAATTAAGTTGGAATTCCATTTGACCAAATAGTGAGCAAGAACTTTACACGTTTTATCATTGCTGTCAGCTGCGGTCATAAGGGTTTTGACATAAACGTGAACATGGTCATGGTTAAGAAGAAATAGAAAAAAAAGTGAACAAAGAACGAATGATACTTTCTTACAACTTTTTTAACCTGTCTTGTAACACTACATCTCATACATGTGGATAACCGGACCTATTACATGTATTTTTGTGAGACTGGGATGGTCTTAGAACATGCACAATATTACATTTGTGACAGTTTGTGACAGTTTTGCAAAATGCAAAATGTTGGCATGTTACAATTTACAAAGGGAAAGGGAAATGATCATGCATGATAATTCCATGCAATGAAAATATAGGTAGCTATATTACAATTGCCCTTACTAATAACACATTAAAATAAAGGAAAGGAGCAGACAAAGCAATGCCTTGATAATATAATTTTACTTTCTTTTTTAAGCTAAATATATGCCTCCATTCATCTACAGTTTCATACTTTCCTGTTGTATATTTAGTAAGTTTATATTTGTTGGCATAAAATGCCAATTTCCTCAAATGAATGAGCATTTCTATGGGATTCCCAAAGGCATTTATAGCACTGAGCCTCCAGAACAGCTTGATGAAAACCTCTTATTGTTTCACTTGCAGTGTTTTATATCTCTGGAATGAAAAATCTGCTTTCCCAGTTTGGCAACTCACTTGATGGATGGATTATTCTTATATATTATTTCATTCAAAAGGTTTTTATCTATTTGAAAAGCAGTTGTATGTAGCAATGCAGTGATGCAGACAAAAGCCTGGCACACAGGAGAAACTCTGAGTATAGGAACCCAATGTCACCGGAATTGAGGACACTATAGGATGGAATATGAACAGGAGAAAAGGGCAGTGCACTGTGGAAATACCATATTGACTGTCACTATGGTGTTCTGCTATCATTATTTTGAGGTGGTGGAAACAGATGACCTTTCCTGGTCAAGAGCTTAGTGTGGTTAAGATTCAATTGAGTGAAAGAGAATAGAAAAGAAAAAGAAAAGAACATGGTAACCTTTATTCAGCTATTGATGCTAACCTTGAACATCGGTCCCTAAAGAGGAGAGCCTTGTACCATGATGTGTGCAAGAAAACAGTGTGTGTGTGTGTGTGTGTGTGTGTGTGTGTGGATGCATGAGCTGTGCATTTGGTCTATTTCAGCCTTTTTATTATCAATCTCTTCTTTTGCTCCTACCATCTATCTTTCTATCTATTCTTTGCATGTCTCTTTACCGCCTTCCCTCTTGAGAACCAAAATAAAGCTAATTGGAATAAATGAACTGGGTAGCAAATCGGAGTTGATTACATCGATTGTGTGTGGTTTTTGATTGCATGCTTGCTGAGCGAATGCTGCAGAAGTAGGTGGTAATGAAGAGCAGATTACACTGTGACTGGACATTGCAAACATGCCACATGCCCTCGTGGACACTGTTGTATGCTGCCTGGAAAAAAAAAGAAAGCAGAAGGACTTCTTGTGGGCTTTTATTTGCACATCACCTTCTGAAAAATACATTTGTTTTCATTCAGGCAACAGGTTATTGCTCAAAGTGTCCTCAGAATAACTGTACATTTTATAAAATTAGTACAACAAACACTATACACAGGAAGGGCAGATCATGAGGAGAGAATCAACTGTATTGCTTGAATGCTATGAAACAAGTATATAACCTGGACTAATAACATAATTACACATTGTGCACATAGCCAACTTTTTGAGTCTGAGGAGGTAGTTAGAGCATCAAGAAATTTCATTTGCTTGAGGGAAAATCAGTCATTAAGTGGGATTCACTTACTTTTGCCATTTCTATGGGTTTTCACAGCTCCATTTACCAATTCAATAAAGAGACTTTCAGCCAATCTGCAGAGACAGACAACAGCAATTACATCATCTAAAAACAAATCTTGAATAATAGAGTTTATTTGCGACATCATATCAGCACCTGTGGTGGTTTTACTTCACCAAATTTTTCAATTTACTATCAAATCAGTGAGAAAAAAATATAACAAATCAACCTATCAAAGCCTGCTAGCTCAATGCTTAATCATAATTCTGCTTGAAGAAGAACAGCAAAATGTAAGTTTGGGTCAAGAGTGGTTTTTCCCTTTAAAGCAATCAGCTGCAGTGCTCTAAACTGTTCTTTGCCTCCTTTCACTGGCTCTGTGAAAATGACACAATCAGTCAGAAGATGTGCAAAAAAAACAGGAGACACGTCCCCAGCCTCTGAGGGCGTTTTGTGCTGCTGAAAGAGCAATAACCCTCTAACTCTCCAGTCCTATAATCCTGCCCGCTGAGACACACAAACATAGTTACACAAATATATAAGAATCATCTTTAGCACCACTGAAGAGCAAGTCATGCCAGAATAGAAATGCATTCTTTTCAAATTTCAGCATATGAACAAAACAGAGGGGAAAAAAACTGAGTTTGGCAAAAAATCTAAACAGGTTAAGTCAGCAATTAAAAAATGCTCTCAGGAGATGCATGAAACATCCCTTGATATGAAGGACTGCACTTTAGAGTAGGGAACATTTTAATCAGCATTTTTTTAAACTCATCCTCTTAATTCATGCCTTGAAATATCCCCTGCGTGTATGCTGGGATATAAGTACATACCACTACTGAAAGGATGGAACTCTGATACATACAGTATTGAGGTCTACTGAAACACGGAGGGCTCAAACAGCTTATTAACAAGCATATGGGGGGAAGCAGTCCAATAAAGGAAACAACCTTATTCGTTCAAGTAAGTGTCAGGCTCAATAACTAGCAACACCAAATGAATACAAAACAAGGCAAACTGCAGTTGAAGGGTAAAAAGGACAATTTATCATTCCTGCTCACAGGAAACTAATTATAGTGCTTGTGTGGAATTATTATGCTAGGCTAGTTCACAACTGCTCTGCAATTGTCATTAAAGGGAAATCCATGCATGCAAATGAACACGACAACTCTGATTTATTTAGTCTTCACTTTTTGCTTTGGATGCCTACTTGATTTGGAAACTACGAGACATCCACAGTCTGCAAAGTCAGACTCAACTGCCCTGCAACACAATAAGACTAACTGTGACTGCACAGATCCATTGTGTTTATAATTGGTTGTTGTCAAGTGGTATAGTCCCCATAATTCCAGAGGATCAATTATCGCCCAGTTAAACAGTGAGATAACAGAAAAAACAATAAAAACACATATTTAAATATATCTAACTGCAATAATTCCCTTTGTTAAATGAGCTTTGCTTCCGCTGTTGCTTATCTTCTTTCTTGCTTTGGCGCATACCGGTGTAAATCCTTAGAAAATATGTCATTGCTGCTGTAGTGTCTTAAATAATACCACAAACCCACCACATACTGGAACATAACAAAATAAATATTGTTGGAGTAGCCGCTAAAGTCCTGTTTCCTCCACTGAAAACTTTTTGTGAATGTCTTCTTATGTGTTTGTTGCTGTCAAGATGTTAGCCATTGAAGCACACATGTCCAACTTGGAATCCAAACTTCTGGCTGTTGCTGCCAAAGTCTGCAGGAGCCACATCCATGATAGGGAGCAGCTCTGCTGAGGGGGAGTCGATCTCTAAAATGGTTTTCTCCTGACCTTTTCGGAACTGTAAGAGAAAAATGGAAGTCATTATCAGAATCTGTTTGGCTTTAATGTACTAACTACTAGGTAGCTTCCCCTCACTCTCATATAAATCCCTCATCAGTTGTTTGATGGTTACCTCTGTATTGAATCCAGCTTACAACAAACATATTTTTCTCATTAGCACTAATTTCCCATTTGTCCAGCTAGTATCCTTCCTACTGACACACATAAGCACTGACCTGGCATCCATCATACACTGCCGTGATGAAGTGGCTTTTGGCTTGTGTCAGCTCCTCATTGTTGCTGCCCCGGAAGCGGAGGGCATGCTGATAGGACAGGGAGGTGCTGTCAAACCAGCCTGCTGAGTTCTGACAGGTATAGGTGAAGCTTTGCTTAGCTGTGGCACTTAACAGTTTCAAGAAGGTCAGTTGGACTACGTGTACAGGGTTCCCATCCCTGTCATTGTAGGAGAACTGAAGGAAACAGAAACATTGTGTTAGGGATATATAATGAGATTTAGCTTAATTTTTTAAACAGCATTAATAAAAAATCTATTTTGCATGTGATAATGCTGCGTGAATGCAGGTATTTGTAATAGTGTGGGTAACAAAAACTATTAATTTTAATAGTATTTCTATTAATGATACTCGCAATCTATTAATACTTGCAAGTATCCCAACACACACTGGAGTTTTAAAATCCAAGAATAAAAAAGACGGGATATAGACCAAATAAATACATAGTACAAAAGAAAAACACACGGAAGTCTGAGATGGCGTGGGAGAGTCAATAAATTACAACTGCGATGGCAGCTTTGTTATTATTTGAGGGGGTTATGAGACCTCAAAGCAGGTGCACATGAGAGGTCATGAATGCTTGTCAATGGGAAACAGCTGCCAATGACATTGCGTGTGAATTATTCTGTCTGCACGCTGTAATCAACTGCTGGCAATTTCAAATAAACTGCTTCATTGCACATAATCTAATAAATTAATGCCGAACTATCCAGAGAGCAGATTTACAAATAAACCCAAACATTCATATGCAGCCATGTGCACATGGATGGACACACACACACAAACGCATGTCTAAACACTCAATGTTATGCATGAATATCAGGCTAACACTTTTTAGCTTCAAAGGGTAATTTACCAGAGAAATATTGTCTGGCATTTGGAGCCAGGCAGCTGAGATTATGTTTCAGAAGTGACGTTGGATTTATTTCTTTAACGTACCTGTTTACCCCTCCTGTATTGGCTGTACCAGCTTCCTGGTTTCTCTTTGTTCCACACTGATAATTTCACCTGGACACTCAGAGGAGAGAAAGAGTATGTTGAGGAAAAATTGTGGATCAAGAGACTCTGGGAGTTATTCTTGTTCTGATGTAATATGACAGTGTCTGGTTTGTAACGGCTGACAGCCCGAGATTGGAGGCTCACCATCTCAATCCGTTTGTCAGGGTAGAGGCAGGTCTGGCCATCGGCTGTGAAGTTACAGTAAACCTTGATGGAGTCTCTGTGACAGCCCTGGTTAGGATCTATCCAGTATTCTCCTAAAACAACAAACTTTGTTACAATCTACACACAAAGTCATCAAATGATAAGCAGGATTTTGACGTAAAAGGATGTATTTTTTTAAAAAGTTTTCCAAGTGGATTTGTCTGCAGTTTACCCTGTGGCTTCACTTGTGTTTCCCCATATTGGTTTCAAGTTGGTTCTTGGTTATTTTTGGGCTATGTGGGTACTGAGTGCTTGAACTGGACAAATTTTGTAGGGCCCATGTAGTTTCACTTATATGGGCCCCATATGTGAAACCCATTTGGACAAAAACAGGTGAGGCCACCATGGAAACTATGTACAAACCCACCTGGGTCCCTTATCTGCAGCCCGAATATAACCCTTATGGGCCCCACACGGACATGCTGGCTGGGTGGTAGTAACAGGAATCCCTGTATAAAGCACTATGTTTGCTTACCATCTTTGTAATCTGGTTGAACCATGATGAGCTCTTTGCAGGTCCGAGCAGGGCTTTCAAAAGTTCCGAGAGGCCTTCTCATGAGCTCCACTTCATTCTTCATAGAAGAAAGGGTGGCAAAGACTTCCTCCATTCCCTCAGCATCCTCTAGAGGCTGATCTCCCTGGTGGAACTCCTTCATATCCAGATCTACATCTTCCTCTCTGGATTCGGCTCTTGCCTGATCTGAGTGCCTTCGTCTCTTACGTCTGCCCTCCCTAATAGGTAGAGGCTGAACCATTGTTGCAGGAGGTCCCTGTAGGTATCAGAGGCAGGTGAAAAAGTAGTCAAAGGAGACAAAAGAATTAGAACATGGCACTGATACATCCATAAAGTCGATCAATAATGGTAACAGTAATCTTACAGGAGGTCCGGGAGGACCAGCAGGGCCTGTATCTCCAACAGGACCGATGCCACCCTGGAGAATAGAAGAGGACAAAGACTGACATTCACATCTCAACTGGAGCATCCCTTTCACCTTTTGTCTAAATCCCAACTTTACCGAGGCAGATATTGTATGGCTGTTGTTTATGGACTTATCCAGCTGTGTGCATCAGCACTCAGTGGTCAAAGCTTTGGCTCTCAAAGCCCACTATACTGGTTTTTATAATATTACATCCACCGGAACCAAATCCTATTACAAGGGTCCAATGGAAAAATCACACACAAGGCAAACATGGATTTACAGCAGGCTTTTAAATCCAAAAGACATGCAGTAAACACAGTGGAGTATGGTGATTAGGAAGCATGAAGCATTTAAGCCAACAAACATAGTTTCTCCTTTGTACCCAGCATATGTTTCCAGCAGCTGCTTCCCAAGAAGAAGTGTAAATACAGAAAATGGCAATGCATAAATAAGGCAGATTATTTTACTCACTGTCTCTCCCTTCGATCCTTTCTCACCAGCTGTACCCTAATATTTGAGGTGATGGGTAGATACGCATAAAAAACACAAATAGGAGAACAACAGCTATTAAAGATTAGGATATTGCCATCATCATTTCTCCTTATCACTTTTCAAATTTATCTAGCGGTGTCCCAAAAGAAAGTGTCATGGACAGTAATATAATCATACTGAAGGTAGGCTCATGAGTTGGTTTCAACGTTGAAAACTAACTCAACAGATTCATCATGCATTGTGAAAACAAAGTCAATCATCTTTTGATAAATGGTAATATTAAGATGATGAATCAATAAAATCGCAAGAGTCGCGCTACTTACAGAGAGTCCAGGTGGCCCAGGTGGGCCAATGGGGCCAGATGGGCCTGCAACACCCTAAGTATGAGCACAATGACTTGTCAGAAAATTTAACTTTTTGTGGAAAAGTGTATCAGGAGATTCCTAATGCAGCAACATATACCCCATCTCCTTTAGGTCCTTGTAAACCCTGGTTTCCTGGCAGGCCTCTGTCTCCTTTCTCACCAGGTTCTCCAGGGGGGCCTATTAGACCAATCAACCCACCATGACCCTGCAGAGAGAGACATGGTTCATCACCAGCTTTTCTCTAGATTTAGACTGGTGCAGATCGATCTCTGTCAGAGGCTAAAGACTCACTTTTTCTCCTTTGTTTCCAGGGTCTCCTTTCAATCCTGGAAGTCCTGGTGGTCCCTATGAACAATGGTATGCATTAGCATTAAGAATGCTTCTATGCTATATGTTAAATATGTTTACATTTAACTTAATTTTTCTTATTATTAGATCTGTATTCAGTTCCATCTTTTATTTAGCAGACTCCATTCTCAGACATATATAATGGTCTTACTAATGGTCCTGGTGGTCCAGTTTGTCCTGGTGGTCCATTTAACCCATGTTCACCCTGTAAAATAACCATGCGCAAAACAGTATGATGATACCCTCAATGTGAACAGTGGCCTTGTATGCTTTGTTTGAATTGGTGTAACATTTTCCATCCCCTCATACTGACCGCAGGACCTGGAATGCCTCGTAGCCCCTCTGGACCAGGCTTTCCTGGATGTCCTTGGGGTCCAACTGGGCCTGTCTTTCCCGCTGGACCCAGAGCTCCTGTTGCCCCCTTAAAAAGAGAGGGACAAGGATGTGCAATTGTCACATTTTAGGAGTAAAACAGATTTTTTTTTTAAAAAAGGGGGGCTTTCTAGAAGGTGCTGTATACAGTCATTTCACTCAGTGTTCTTATCCTTACTTTGGCTCCTTTTAGGCCTTGTTTCCCCTCTTTACCTGCAGCACCTACATGACCCTGGTAGAGACAGCAGACAAAATGGTAGTGACAATGACACGAGATATAAACGCACTACATAAAGTTATACATATATGTATGCATCAAACATATATGATACATTAATCTCACCCTCCGTCCAGGAGGTCCAGGAGGTCCTGGCTCTCCAGAAGCTCCTTGGGGTCCCTGCAGATGACAGAAAACTTTAAACAAAAACACTTTCCCACCTAAACGGAAACACTGAGAAGACAAAATGTTTTTGTGTACCAGATTTTATCCAAAATGACGAGAGCTTGTAAAGTAGTCAGCACAGGACGTAAGTAATAACAGTTTTTTAAAAAAAGTAAAAAATCTCTGCTTACGGCTTTTCCAGGTTCTCCGTTGTCTCCTTTAGATCCAGGTGAACCATCTACTCCCTGAGTGAAGAAAATGTCATAGGAAAAAAAATCATCCAAAAGAATAAATGGAAATTAGTAAGAGATTTTAGAAATAAAAAAACTAAAAAAAAACTTACATTGGCACCTGGTTCTCCAGTCGGTCCAGAATCTCCAGGAAATCCAATAGGACCCTATGAGTGAAAGAATGAGAAGGAAAACAACACAGGATATTAAAAAGACAGAAAGATTTGATAGGAGAGCAAGAAAAGGCTATTGGTCAACTCACAAGATTGCCTTTGGGTCCATCTTCTCCTGGTGTTCCTCTGGGTCCAGGAGGTCCAGCAGCACCTGGAGGGCCAGAGTCACCCTTCTCCCCTACATCACCTTTAGCACCCTGGGACATCAGCAAATAAAATAGTTTTGAGGTCGAAGGGTGAATGACAAAAACACAAGTCTAAGCAAGAAAAATTAAGGCAGTGCGACTCACAGTAATACCAGGCTCTCCAACTGACCCAGGGTCTCCTGCTTCTCCATCCTCACCCTGACAGAGAGGGAACATTTGATAAAACAGCAATCCAATCTGTACATACTTTACAAACCATTACCATTCTACTGCACATGTACATGCACATGTAGTGTAGTGGGTGACAGGAATTGCTGACCTTCTCGCCAACAAGTCCAGGTTGACCAACTCCTCCAGGCAAACCATGTGGGCCCTGTGGCAGGAAGAGAGAGGAAAGCTTGAACTAAAACAAGAGCAAGTTTTAAAAATGTATTCAATTTCAGAAAATCTGATTCTGCAGCATTATGCAGTATTTTCTGTCTGTTCGTCAGCAGCTTTGCTCACAGAATGCTGAAACTGGAACAAAATTATCACAACAAAAGGAAAATACTGAACGTCAGTTTTCCTGCAGCTCTGTATCTTGATATTGTTGAAATAGAAAAAGAGTAGGGTCTATTTACCTTCTCTCAGTCTGTTTGCTGGTGCTTGTGCATCTGAATGCATGTAAGTATAAGTGTAAGTGTGCATGCACTGTATTTAGTGGAGTACCTTGAGTGGTTAATCTGTGTCTTTAGCAGAATGCACAATTGCGATGAACACAGACACGCACTACTACTGAACCCCTGCTGTCATCTGCTTTCCTCACATGCTATCCATGCTATCCAACCCCATTTCACTCTTTTCTAGCAGTCTTGTATCAATCCATTTATGGATTCATCCAGCTACGCACTGCTGTTTCCATGTTTCCTGAGATGAAGCGTTAGTGTGGCTCTCACAGTTTTCTGCAGCTTACTGTTGAATAATTGACCGATATGAGAGGCTGCAGAGGGGCGGCCATTACTAGTGGTAAATATAACTGCCTCTCAGGGATAATAGTCTAATACTTCTAAATGATTCATAAAGCAGTAAATATAACTCTTTCACAGGGATTATATTCTAATGTTATTTAATAATTCAGATTTCAAAAGCAGTGTTCTGTAGCAGGAAGTGTTGAGAAGCGATAAGAGGCTGGAAAATCTACAGCATTTGTTGTGAGTAAGGTAATTAAGCAACTGCTTTCATATTTGGATAATACTGTGTGAGTTCTGAATGGGAGTCTTCTTTAGAGCATCATTTTCTTTATGAGTCAAAAAAGAATGCTACAGCCATCACTTGAAAAGATAAGGACTTTCTTTCTCACACAGAGAATGATTTCAAATTAAAAAAACATTTAATGCAAAAAATAAATGAACAAAATTAATGATTTAGCTGCAGTTATACATATTAAAAGAAAAAAATAATCAACAACAACAACAAAAATGTTCAAACCTCAATGAACTGAATTACTGTGCAAAGATATCAAGCTTTGACAGAAAGGAATTATGCAGAATTATGCACATTTATCCATTATGTGAGGGCTAGTTTGAATATATGGTTATGCTGATTACACTGATTTGCATAACTAAACGAAATGAAGCATGTTGGTGCATTTATTAGTACAACTAATTTAATACAAATAGCTATCAGCATATGTTCCAGTGAAACATTTTAACCTGGAATAGTTTTTTAAACAAATCAAAACTGTCAGGATGACTAACTGTATAAGTAATGAGCTTTTTCAGATTTAAATTCGTCTTTTTAAAAAAAAGATAAGAACAAAAAAATGTGCACTTTACCTCTCCACCAATAGGTCCCTGAGGGCCTCGCGGGCCATGCTGTCCAGGGGGTCCCTGAGGAGACAGAAACGACACGTTTGAATCAAGATAAAATAAAACATTCAGAGATACAAACTGAATGTGAGTCATGCCTTCTAAATTAAATAAGAGTTAGATGTCAGTCCGTGCTGGAGTGCTTATGCAATGGCCCCAGTATCTATGATTATTATCATACTGACATGATGAAGACATCCAGACAGGTCATTACCCTCAATATGACACAGACTCTGAATGTTTCTCGTTTTCGCTTCCCACTGCCTTTCTCATATTCTCACTTATTAATAAGAAACCTCCAGCCTGTGATGTGAGCGACCATATTCTCTTAGCCAGCGACGACATGCGATTTGACTCTTCTGTGCAGCTCAAGAGAGCACCATGCAATTAATCCTAACAGTGCTTGGCTTCAGTTTCAGTTGAGTACATGTTGAGCTGCACTCTGAATCACTCTGAAGTCTTGGAGGGAGCCTTGTGTTGTAAAGATGACACTGAAACAGAGAGACAGACAATCTGCCCAGAGAGAGACTTTACGAGGCCGGAGGAAACACATATCCTTCTGGCAAAGAGATACTTCAGTGTTAGAGGGGAGGATTCTGTGATCCGCAACACTGACACATGAATAAAACTTTCCCACTGAGTCCTCAACATCTCTTCTCTCTCTCTCTCTGTCTTGTTTTGGTTCCATTTTAATGCTTTCCCTCCCTAATCTGACTGTGGAGAAGGGGAGCTATAGAGAATCTTGTTGAGCGTGTGTTCATGGCTGACAGCGTTGTGAGATGACTGTCACAAAGGAGGATGCTCATTAGACAGCCAAGACTGAGGCTAATCTGATTAGCAGCTGTCACACCATCTTCCTGCTCACAATGAATGCCCCGCCTCTTCCTTCCTCCACTCTGATGCTTTTTGTCACAGCTTTTCTTTTTATCCTTCGGCTTCCTTTTGCCAACATGACCACCACATCCATTCCTTGGCTCATCTTTTTTTTGGAAGTGAAGCCATGGATTCCGTTGCGTTGGGATTATTGCAGGTTTAAAGGGTTAAACATCTCTCTTTCATCTCACCATTGTCATTTTGAACATTTTAATAGATGTGGCTTTTGCTAAGATATGAGGAACAGAATCAAAAGAGTCCTCATGCAACAATAACGTGGAAAACTAGTTAGCACAAAGTTTACTGGAACAGACAGCGAGGTAGCAGATCTTCAAAACCACAGATGCGTAAGAGTTATTTGGTTATTAACAGTGTCCTTAAACTGTGATTGCAATAGATCTCTTCTGTTCTCCCTTTTAATCTGTCACATTACATGCTAGCTTGCTGGCATTGTTTAGTGGGATCATTACGAGGAGCAGAATCATAATTAGCATTATTAGTTACACCTGTGCTATTCCTGTTGTGACAAATCAAATGATCTGCTTTCAAAAATGCATGTTCTTGGGGAAAACATGAATTTAGCTTGAGTGTTTAGTGTTATTAAGGCTATTAGAATGGAAAAACAGCTTTAATCTCACAGGCTGGAGTCAGGGCAGCTAAATGTCCTCTTCTATTTGTGTGCAGCTGCTTCACTTTAGACTGATCTAAGCATCAAGCCAAGACTGGCTCCTCTTTAAATACCAGTCTAACAACCAAAGGCTGAATAATATTGAGACTAATCACTGATCGGAGCAAACTCAGCCTCCCCACTTAAAACCACTTGAGATTGGAGCAGTTAATGTTAATTATTATCGACAGAGGAAAATGTTGGTTCACAAGTTTCACATGCTGCACAATCAGCTGAGCTTAACTAAATGGGTGTTACTAATCAAAGTATAATAAGCTCAGGTGGATTGTCTGTGTTCTGCATATAGTTCACACTCAGTTGATAGAGCAGGCACCAGAGGAAGCAGGAGAAGTGGCTCAGTGTAATATCTTTTGGTTTAGACCTGGGTATAACGTTGGTTTGCTTCTTACTGTACTGCCATGGCAAATCATGCTGAAAAGCAAGCATTCACCAAGACAGGTTATGTTCCAGAGAAGAGATCAACATATGAGTCCTCTTTTATTTTTTATGCTCCACATTTTTGGAACAGTCTGCCAGAGGACCTGTGGGTGGCTAAAACTATTGAAGCTTTTAAAGCGAGGCTCCAGACCCATCTCTTCCCCCTGGCTTTTAATTGAATGTGTTCCTTAATGAAATTCATTCAGTGAATGTCATTTACTCTTCTTGTTTTACTTTATTTTATGGAAATTGATTCTATTATTATTATTTTATCTATGTTTTACTGTTTAATTATATACTTATTACTTATTTCAAACACAACCTATTTATCTAGCTTTCTCTATTCTGGTTTTACTTACATATACCTTTATACTTGTTGGTCTTATTTATTATTTATTCATTATTATTATTATTATTATTATTATTATTATTATTATTATTATTATTATTATTATTATTATTATTATTATTATTATTACTTTCAACTTTTTATCTAAATCCCATTGTTTTCCAGTGTTTTCATCATTGGGATCCTCCGCGCTATGCCTGCTCAGTCTGTAGGGTTGCTACCACGGTGTTCACCCTTGTCTGGCTGGTTGGTGGGTTCCTGCACTGCATCCTGATGGCTGAATTGTGGGACCCGGCCAGCCATGATCTTGGTGGTTCTAGTGGTGGCAGCCTCTGAGGTCATGGGTGAGGTGGCTCTCGGTGTGGTTGGAACCCCAAGACATTGCTTCCTCACAGCAGCATCAAGCTTGATATTACTAAAACTGGAGTTTGTCTGTGGAAAATGGGATTGGTGGGTAGGTGGATGGGTGTGGGCTTTATCTGTATGAGTGTGTGAGAGAGATAATGAATGATTAGGTGTGTGTTTTTAATTCGGATAGGTTATATACTTGGGTATGTGAAGGCTTTTATCGAATTTTTAATTTGATGTTGAAATTATTTAAATTTGATATTGAATCATTGCTGTTATTATGTAAAGCACTTTGTGCTGCTCTTTGGAATGAAAACTGAAATATAAATAAAATTTGATTTGATTTATCTTTAACATATGCCAAAGGCCCACCTAAGGGCCAAGTACTCTTAGAAAATGAAACAAAACAAAACAAAAAAAGACACGACTTACAGAATCTCATCTCTCCTGGAAGAACACACTTGCTTTTCATGACATCCATCCTAATGAGATTCTTATACTTTCTGTTATTGTTACCATTGTCAGTCATTTTCTTCTACAAAGATCACTGGATTCTAAAAATATTCTCTTCCTACTTTTTCTCTTCATGTTTAAAATGCTTTGACAACGTAATCAAACCATGCTGAACCATTAAAAAGTATTTGATCATGTGAATTTAGTACCTTTAGAATTTTCTTTTCAGATTTTATTGTCTGGGTTCATAGAAAATGTTCACTAACTATTGCAGTATCAGAGTCCCGGAGTTCTGGGAATCTTTTTTTTTCTCTTCAAAATGACCTGTGTGCAGCACTGAGCAGAGTAATAAACTCTGAAACTTTGTGTAGTTAGAGGATGTGCAGACACTCCAGAGCAGCACTCACCAATGAGCCAACATGCCCACTTTCTCCTTTCTCCCCTGGTGGTCCTGGCATCCCCTGCAAAGATAGTGAGAGACATGAGATGTGAAATAACACATGACATCAAACGACCAGTAGCCTTTAAATTAGGACGGGTTTTACCTGTAGTCCAGAAGGACCAGCTGCTCCCTTAAAGCCCCTTGGTCCCTCATCACCTTTTGCCCCATAGACACCCTGTTGCCCTCGAGGACCTGGCTCTCCATCTGCACCCTAAGACATATAAAGTTAGTTAAAGTAGCAAAAATCAAGTCAAATGATCACATAATGATACGTTTTAATAAGATTTAGAATCTCAGGCATGGCTCATACAGATGGTCCTAGTTGGCCCACAGGTCCTTGAATGCCAGTAGGTCCTGGGGGTCCCTAAAAAAATTAAAAGCAAAATAACAGTTTATTACACAGTTACTGAGAGTGAGACATGATTAAAGTAATTTGTTCTTTACACCAGAGGATCCACTGTCCAGACAACTAGTTATGACAACTAATTACCCCAAACCAATTATGATCCACTTTGTTCTTGATCTCTTGGTGATGCATGGTTATAATGTGATGTCATTATTTTTCACATAAAGAAAGAAAGAAACAAGCAAACGATCATGATACTTACAGCTTCTCCTTTGTCTCCTTTGCTGCCCTTCTGGCCTGGTCCTCCTGTCTCTCCCTATAGAAAAAAAATCCCTAATATAATTAACTGACTTCAATAATCAGCCGAAATGCATTTTAGTGCTGCTGATTAATGAAGCTACCTTATCTCCATCCTCCCCTGGAGGCCCAGGTGGTCCCCCAACTCCTGGTAGCCCCATAGGTCCAAGTTCCCCATCATGCCCAGCTGGCCCCACAGTTCCCTTCTCCCCCTTGGTAACAGATGGGAAAACAGCAGACATCTAACAACTGTTTCAATACTTACTGTCCTAATAACACAGCATGGTACACTGATTAATGTTCGATACCAGGAAGGAAAGGCACTTCTAGGAAAGCAAGTTTGATTTCTCTTTTACTCTCTGTCTCATAATGACACATTCCAAAGTGAGAGCACACATTATATTTTCTACCTAGTGGTGGGAGGTGATGCACTATGTGTTAGTGGACACTGTGGCCTTAAAAAGAATACTGCTATTTTTCAGATCTTACTGGCTCGCCTTTCTCTCCCATTGGCCCAGCAGGACCCACACCACCAGCCCGTCCTGGCTGGCCAATAGCACCTGCCGCCCCAGCGGGGCCCCTCTCTCCAGGGGAACCCTGGAAAATAAAAGGAGACGAGAGGTGAAATGAGTATATCACATGAATCACTCTTTTATCTAATGCGATAGTCACGATTACTGGTCACCATGGAAACGGTCTACTCCTTTATGTGCCTAGTATACTATATAACATGGACACAGAGCAGGGGATGGGGTGGAAAGCAATTTCACAAAATTAGACTTACAATAGTTCCTGAAACACCAGGAAGGCCCTCTCCTCCTTTTAGACCTGCAGGACCCTGGAGAGACAAAACAGCTTCACTTGAATTACAAAGACATTATTTACCAATAAATCAGTGAGTGTGTAATTAAACTGACTGCAGTTATATTGAGTACAGAGTTATTTTTGCAAAACTCTTCCATATTCACCATGTTCACTTGTGATCTAAATGTGATGTGCACATTTCAAGAGAATCTGTTGTTGACACTGAGTACAGGTAAGGATGTGAGATATTTGTCTAGATATTTGTGTTACCGTTGCACCAGAGCTCCCTCTGCTCCCCCTGAAGCCTTTCAGCCCAGCAGGGCCACTCTTCCCTGCAGCTCCTGGTGAACCTGGATCTCCCTGGAACCCACACACGCATGTTTGATTAGATATCAGGCAAGTAGCCAGTAGCCGATAGAAGGCCCTCATCCTGTCATAAATCACACCAACCAGCAAGTCACGCTAAGTAAGAGCATTTATCTTTTATGAGCCATAATACACTCAGCACTATGAGGTTTCCTCTGTTATTTATTAGCAAATTAGAGGTCAGGATGAGACCCAGGAGATAACATATTCAGGCAGTGCTGAGAGAGTCAATGGGCTTTATTTAACAGCATTAATGAAGAAGGAAGGTGATTATGATCCTGACAATATGATGAAAAGCACTCACCTTGGCACCCTCCTTTCCAGCAGTTCCTGGTAAACCATGCTCACCTGGTGGTCCTGGTGAACCTGGATGGCCTCTATCTCCAGTTGGCCCTGTCTCACCAGATTTTCCCTGATGACAACCATAGCAGGCAGCACATGCTATGTAACAGCGTTCTAAAACTATTGAAAATAAACAAGATTTTTCTTCCGACTCGACTAAAACTGTCCCTTAGCTAATCCTCTTACCTGTGGTCCAACAACCCCTGGAGGCCCAGGAGGTCCATTCTTGCCTTGGAATCCCTGAAGAAAAAGACAAAAGAATTTAGTGACCCTTAGTTAAGATGTGAATCAGCGGCAGTATGCACATCAGTGTCCTCTTATCTAAGGACTGCAGAAATGGCTGAACGCTTTATTAGATTTTAGTGTAAACCTCTAAAAAGGTTTTTTAATTCAGTCCTGAAACCTTGCCTTTATAGCGTCTGTGTTAACACATGAAGTAGACCATGTTAACTCAGTCAAAGTGAAAAAATTTGTAGCATTTTTTTTAGATGAAAAGTGACTCACTGGTTCTCCTCTCTGACCTGGATGGCCTGGTAATCCATCCTTTCCAGGTGAACCCTAAAAAAATAGAAGCTCTTTTTTTTATTATGTCTGAACTTCACTAAAGGTGAATATAAAATGTAGAGTGAAGTAACTTGAGTAGCAGCAAATCACAGAACAAACATTTAACCCACTCACATTAGGCCCTTTGAGTCCTGGCTCCCCATTCCTCCCCTGTGGTCCTTGAGGACCCTAGAAAACGAAACACAGGTGATACAACAAAATGTTTACTGGGCTTCACGCACAGATTTTATTCATTTGCTGTAAGAATGATACCTAAAATAAATCTAAAGATTACCTGCTCTCCATGAGAACCAGGAGGACCTTCCTGTCCAGCAGAACCCTGTCAGATGGATATGGAGAAGCACAAATAGAAACCCAGCTAAACATCAACTCCTCAAACATTTTCAGCTTTTTGCCTGCCAACAAAGCTTTAGCTCTCCCAAATTCTTCTTTGAAGGTGAGACCATAAACTGCCAAACTGTAGCTTCTTGCTGCACCAGATGGCCTGTCATTTAGAAGTAAAAAGCAACATCCACTTCCAACTTGGTTGATGCATCCATCCATGCTTTATGAGACAGCCAGATGTGTGTTTATGTGTGTGTAACTGTATGTGCATATCTCTTTGTTTATGCCACCAAGCTCACCTTTTCTCCAGGTTTTCCTGTCGGCCCCCTTGCTCCTCTTCCCCCCCGGGGTCCCTAGTGGAATGCAAACATCTGTCTGATTAGCACATGAATAACAAATCTGAAGGTAGGAGATAGATACCTGCTGATATGAAAATATGGCAGAAATCTGACAGTGTTAGTCACTTGTAAACTGTTGGTAACTAATTAAAAACAGTATTACCTTACACATGGAGAGTATATAATTAGTAAACCTGACAGTACTCACATTAGAACCTCTTTGGCCTCCAGGACCTGGCTGACCAGCTGGACCCTGCATTGTAAAGGTTCACAATTATTTATCACTCGTCTACTTTATAACAGCCTACATGAAGACATTTACATATGTACAGAAAAAAAGTTGCAATATGATGTGGACTAAAATGTCAGCACAGTCCTTACCCTTCGTCCCTTCTCTCCTGAGACCCCCGCCCCACCAGGGAAGCCGAGTGATCCCTGCAGACACAAGTGGAGGTTAATCAGCTTCAGCCCTCCATTTATCACACATCACCTCCAACGTCTCATTAACTTATAATTAACCACTGTATCAGATTAAAGCAAATCTAATCCATGAGCCCAACACAGCCTTAAATACACCATTCATCAACGTGTAATGAATTGATGTCACTAATGAACTATAAATAAAATAGCTTTTTTTAATGTGCCATTTATCATCCTTTATTTTTAATCAGGCAGGAAACAGTCTGGCCAAAGACATACATCTTTTGCTCAAAACTCTGATAAAGGGTCCTGAGGACACATTCACTGAGTGGAAAAGCCCATCATTGCTGAGTCACCTTAGAACCTTGTCTTCCTGGGTATCCCGGCAAGCCAGGCACGCCAAGTTTACCCTGCAGAGTGAAGGAAGAAATAAATCAGAAAAATATTGAAAAGAAAACTACATAACAAATAATTTAATTTCTTTTTAATTTAGAATTTCCCTAAGGAGATTTATAAAGTATTTTTCATTTTCATTCATTTTCCTTTTTATGCCAAAGCATTGCACACTATGCATGTGCTGGTACAGCATCTTTCTAAATCTCTGCACATAGTGATAACAAAGATTAAATGCCTAATTACTGTATGTGTATTGGTCCTGTGGCAGTACAGATCCAACTAGATGTAATGAATGTGGGGAATGTAAATCCAGATGTTCGTTGAAATACCCAATTCATAAGAATATTTTGTTACATCTCAAAATTTATCTTAAAAAATGCACAATTTATTATTATAATGCAAGCAGAGTTGCCAGCCTGATCGACCATCCTATCACCTTTTTTTTCTCTGTCTTTTTTTTTTCAACATACAGTACCTTCTCCCCAGCTATTCCAAGAGCTCCTAGATCACCGGCGGGTCCTGTTTGACCCTTTGGCCCCTCCGGCCCATCCTCTCCATGAGGACCAGCAGCTCCGTTATCACCCTAAAGTGAAAAATGAGGCGTCAGTTTTATTTCCTTTTTTTTTTCTTTTTAAATCCTGAGAGAAAATGATGACAAGGCTTGTAATTAGATGGAGTTCTCACCTTGTCTCCATTGATGCCCATGTCACCTTTAAGCCCAGGGAAGCCATCTTCTCCCTGGAATGCAAAGAGAAGAGGCGTCTTTTGACTGCTTTTAAATTGCATCATTACATTGTAAACTGTCCAACATCCTTTCGAATGATAAACCTCATTTAGACAACAAGCCACAACAAAAAAGGTTTTTATTTTATTCTCTCACCTTCTCTCCTTTGCTGCCTTTTAGACCTCGAACTCCATCTGCTCCCTGATGATAAAGATAAAGAAAAAATCACCAGGACTCACAAACAAATTCTCAAGAAGACTCTACATTGAAAATTAACTCAAATTTATCTGCCTTCCACCCCAAAAAAAACGTCTTAAAACACTGAAAGCATTAGGGAAAGTGAATCCACTTCCTCCATCAATATATTATCGAGCTGTAACTGACTCTAACATTCATTTCATGCTTATGAATGCCGGCCCGGCAAGGCTGTTTTTTCCTTGAAGAAAGCTTAGACAAACTACTAGATAAAATACCACAAAATCAAACACCAAACAGAAAGCAGTTCATTTTTTCGAAGCAAATTGAATCAAAATGAACCTCAACACTCCTACACATACAACTCTCCTCTGTTTGACACCAAATATCTCCTCCGTGTCAAATGTTCTTCACTCAGTTGTTAGTAGTCCCCTTGAGAAATGGGGTGCTCTCTGTCCACCTGTCAGTTATAGACTCAAACAGCTTGTCTGTCACAGGTAGACACACAAGCAGAAGCAAGTGGGCAAGGGAATAACTATATCAAGAGACATTACAACAGAGATCATGATGCATTTATGTCTAACCTTGACTCCACGAGCGCCTGGGTACCCAATCGGTCCATGTGCACCTAGTAAACCCTACATGAAAAAAGAAAAAAGGTGAAATGTTACTTTTTAGTATGCAGCAACTAGAAGAAAAAGAAATGTGTTTTTATGGCGAAGTTTGAATAAGTAATAATGCACTCAGTCACATCTTTTGGAGAAAATGCAATGACTCTGATGAGTGCATGGCGCTAACTCTAATGGAGTAATACTATAATAAAGATGATGGCATTATTAGAACACAATGATCATAATGTCAGGTCATATTGTGACTAAACGGAACATGATTTTGCTGTTTTAATATCTTGCTATAACACCACAGCAGATCAGCCTCAGACAAGCAGTTACCCACTTGGATGCCTTTTTCTCCTGGGGGGCCTTCTCTTCCTGGGTGACCCTGCAGCAAGAAAAAAAATATTAGACTGTACAGGCACTGCTACTAATAGATCATTTTTGTCATGTTTTAATAGAATTTTCTGAATGCAACTAACAAATGAGAGAGAGGAGGCAAAATGAAGAATCATTGTGTCAAAAAGCTTTGCAGAACGAGGGACGATATGTGAAACTCATACAAATGTGCTTGACTGCAATATAAAATTTATTCCTTAAGATGAGAAAAGCCTCCCTGTAAGATGATTTTTAGTCCGTGTTTAAAACGTCCTGCTGCTTTAGATCAACTCTGTAAATGCCACCTGTGTTCTAACATTGGAAAACCACAGAAAATGTGAGTTGGCAAATCCCCTTCCCCTGGTTACAAGATTGGCCTCTGGGATACATGTGTGTACTTCCAAATCTATACACATCCAGTGTTTGTTTTTTAGCATTTGCTGTATATTCAGCATCATAGGAGTCTGTGTTTGTGTAGCATTTCTGCATCGGAGGTAGAGCGTGCTCAGGTGTATAGAGTGATGACTGGTCTACTCATTCCTGGATAATTGATGAGAACTTGTACCAAACTGCATTGTTTTAATGGAGTGCTGAGTTGCATGTGTGTTTGTGCTAATGCATGCACTTCTGTGTTTGTGTATCTATGCTTACTTACAGGAGGTCCGTCAATGCCTGGTAGTCCCTGCATGCCTTGTTTGCCCTGGGGACCCTGTAAAGGACATAAAAAAGGAAGAACACTGAACACCTCAACTTATACCTCAGGGAGCATTTTCCATCTGGACTGTTACATTTTGGGTTTAAGTCCATATTTATTTCTTTTCTGCCTCTTGCCTTGCCAGTGTGCACCAGCCTTGGCTCTCCGTAGTGTCTGTAATGCCTATGTGTTTGTTGAGTATTGATTTCCTGTCTAGCTCCGTCTTGTCTGAATTGGTGCCAGAAGTGGCTGGGTCATACTGTCCTGCTCGGCCTGTCCTCCCCCCCTTGGTGGTTGATGACAGGGGTCATGAGGTCATAGCTTTAATTCTAAAATTAAGTGAGAGACACGCTACCTACCTTCTCGCCTGGCAATCCAATGGGACCCTGAGGGCCAGGAAAGCCCTGGAACAAAACAAAGCATCAGCCAGATTGTGTCGCAAGAATGAAAAAGAGAGCCTAGATTTTTTTTTCATCTATTCATGTGTAAATAAGATGTCAGAGTCACAAAGAACAGAAACATAAATTAATTAGCTTTTCACTGCGGCATTCTATTTAAGATACATCTTAGTTTTATGCAACCATCCAGTCAGAGAAATATGAAAACATACAGAAGAAAAAGTCGCTCGTAAGTCAAACAGAAAAATCTAAATCAGAAAGAACAGATTGTGCAATAAACATGGACATAATGGTCAGAGAATTTATTGAACACGTAAGAAGCTGATAAACTGTCTAAACAACGGAAAGCTTCCTCTGTCTCAGTACAGTACCTGCACTCCTGGATTTCCTTGTTGACCCGGGGGCCCTATCTCTCCAGATGGACCCTAAAAGTAGAAAAAAAATGGTAGTCATATACACTCTGTCCACACTTCATTGTCATAAGCTTGTATCAAAAGACTTGTGCGTTTCATCATAGGACCACACTCTGATGTTTCTATGTATAAACAAACTGTTGATTGATTTGTAAAAACAGGCAAAGAAGAAAGATGTACCAGGTTGCCTTTTGACCCTTGCACTCCATCAATTCCACTAATTCCCTGGGTACAGAAAAAATGGGTACAGATTAAAAGTCATATCTTAATGGATGACATTGAGTCCAATAGCTTTGTTGTTTATCTCCAGAGGCATAATTATGAGTCTATGCACTGGAGAAGCTTTTATAGAGTTGAAAAGACTCAATAGCTCTGATCCTGTAATCAAGGTGATGTTGACTTACTGGTTGGCCAGGTGAGCCAGGTGGCCCCCTTGGCCCAACAAGACCTCGGGGACCCTAGAGAGAAAACACAACAAATAGTTAGCTGGCTGCTAACCTGCATTCATGATGAGACTGAACAAGTGTGGAATACTAAAACATAGATCAAAACTAAGGAGAGGGAGAAAATGAAAAACAATAAGAGAAAGCAAGAACATTTTAGTGTGTGCTTGTGTCATTTAGTGTGCTTAGGTGTGTGTTTATATGTGCTTTCCATGAAGACTGTGTTAGCCTGTTTGCGCAAGTGCGCCTCTGTGATCTGTTTTTGTCAGCCTTCCTCTTTGTAGGCTGGCCAAGCCACCTGTTCCAAAGCCACATCTGTGATCTCCTGGGAAGTGATTGATATGGAAATATAATCATTCAGGCCAGGATTTTATCTCTTACCTTGCTGACACTCTCTTTCCTCTCTCCTAGTTCAATCTATCTCATCTCATTCACCACCAACCAAATTTCTATCCTGTGTTTGTCTCCTGCTGTCTCACTTTTCCCATCCCTCCCTCTCTCTCATCAAAACAGCTAAGACCCTTCCTTTCTAGTGTCTTTGTGGTTTAAAACAGTTTTTCTAACACGGCCTATGGCAACTCCATTTCCTCAACCACTGAGTGGTCCATTTGGAGGGACAGAACCCTGCTGAGCTCTAACCTCACCTACTGAGAGAAAGATAGAGAGTGAGTCAAAACCAATTAACCAGCATTCACAGCAGATACACAAAAACAATGACAGCTTCTTCTACACTGTTGTTAACTTTTGAGCCACAGGAAGACTGTCATCTTTTGGATCACAGGGAATCCACAGATAGAACATGAATAAAGACTGGAGAGTTATGCCTTCTTCAACTGACCTTTTCTCTACTCATGCTGGAGCCAACACTCTGTGTTCCCTCTTTTAATAAGGTGTGACTATCCTGCGTTATTGTTCAGTGATTCTATTGTTCCTGCTTCCTGCTTCTGTCCCGTGCTGACGCTTTCTTGCTTCGCTCTTCCCTCTGCTTGCATTCTTTTACAATATTATTGTTTTT
>JAOXYM010000022.1:15872349-15885491 GCA_028567055.1 Leptatherina wallacei | reverse complement strand
ATATACATGTATATATATATATATATATATATATATATATATATATATATATAATGTCTGTTGCCAAAACAGCAACCTGATATTAGAAATGCTTCCATGATGGCCACATTTGAAAGAAGATATCTACTTTAACAGATGGCTGATTCTATCTTACACTCTAAATTTTGGCAGATACCCTGTAGAGCACAGAGCTCTATTGATGGCGATGCTTGCTTTTCTTTTACTAGCTGGCTGGGAAGATAGGACATGGCTGGAAGAAGGAGAAGCTTGTTGCATTGTTTAAACCATATAATAAACTGCAGGGCCTCTTCTAAACAGAAAATGCACCAAAACAATAGAGCAGACTAAACTAAAACACAAACCACGTCTCTGGTTCTAACTGAAATGTGATTTATCATATAAACTGTGGAAAAAACTGTATATATACTTGAGTTTTTCTGGTTAGTATTGCCTCATTTTCATGGCGGTACTGACCTCCTGCAGATCCACCGCTTGGCGGTTGTGTGGCAAAGCAGAGTCGCAGTCTGGTATGTAGTTTGCACAGTAGTTGGCAGCAGCCTGTGGGTCCTTCACAATCAGCAGTTGTTGAATATCTCCCTGAAATAATAAAGCCAGAAAGGAATAAGCTTTTTCAAGCAGTGGTATGCTGCACCTTTAGGGAGGGGCATGAAACAAAATTTTAACCTTCACAGGCTGTTAGCGCAACACTACAACGCCACAAACACAATAACACAACTGTTTAGATAGATATAAAGCAACGTGTAATACAGTAGCATAATTAATATGATACCACTAATACAGCTGCTGCTGACTTATTCTTCACAGTCGCCCTAATACTGCAAAAGGAACCCGACTTTGTACATGAAACAGTCAAATAGGTCGCTCCTGCCCCACTGTCAGGACCTTTAATTTCCCATCCTGTCCTGCAGGCATAGCTAGAGCGTATCTACTGTACAAACATGCAGAGAGACAGCACTGCTGCACCCTGCAGCTCTGAGCCCAGAGCCTCAGCTGACTTTAGCGTCTATACACTTAGCATTCTTCTACAATATTACATAATTCTATTCAGCAGTGAAAAAACTGGAAGAATTATTGATTTGTGCTTCACGAGAAAATGAATTTACTCTTCAGTGAGTAATTTATCAAGGAAACATACTAAACACAATGCTTCAGATTTGACAGAAATGAAAATTTGAATACAATATCAAAAGTCAAACTATTTTGACTCCATAAGATTTTCAAGAACATTTATGACTGATTTACATATCATTGAATTAACAACGGACAAAAATATATCAAACTACTTAACACAAGGCAAAAAAAAAATACACGTATAAACTGCAGAAAAAATTTTGTAACACAAAATTCAGAAAGTCTAGTAGTAAAGAAAAATGCAGGCAACCACACGGCATGGTGCTTTGACAAGGTTTTGATTAAATTAGTAAAACAAATCTACGTAACTGACAGGACACTGCAAACATATTGTCAGGTGAAATGTTATCCAGGGACAGCTGGGCAGCCATTTGTGATAAATTAAGTTGGATTAACTGCTTGATGTTGTGGTAATTATAGTCCCATTGTAATCTCTTTAATTGGCTTTAGCAGCCAGAGGTGAAATAAATCCAAACATATCGTTTCTCCGTTACGCTGTGGCAGCTCATATATCTTCTGATATATAGCTCAATTCAAGCTTTATCAGTGGTGCATGTCTTTGCAAAGTCTCAATCACTGTGCACAAACCTGTAAACCCAGGAATGACTGTTCAGTCATTTATGTTTTAAACATCCAACATGAAAGGAGCTGTTATCCACATAGGTTTTTTTTCCTCTTACTGTTTTGGCCAAAGGCCAAAGTCAAGCAAATGAAATTATTGCACTCTAAGGTGAGAGACAAAGAGGGAGTGAGAACAGCAAAGGGAACTAATCCAATCTAATCCAATCTCAATTTGAGATCAAAGGCAATGTTTTCTTCCTGCTTTTCTCGCCTAGTAGGAGCTCTCTCCTCGAAAAGTACAGAAGTCTTAAACTTACTTGTGTGTGCACCTCCAGTCTCCATTTAGGATGGAGAAAGGACATCAAAAGAGGATGAATGTAATGACAAGGGAAACACATCAGCTAAAAAGCTTGTTTTCTTCTATGCATGACAATTTTGCATAGCTCATAATATTTCAATCCTCCATATTTGCTACCCAAACTGAGCCATTGAGCCCTTACGAAAGCAAAACATGAGTTATGCTCAGTAAAGTAAATGTGCCCATCCAATTCGTGCGGTAAATGTATGAGTGTCTTACATCCTCAAAATATATCTGCCCTTAAATTAAAAGCTTGATAGGACACAGCTTCAACATGTCTATAGCAGTGAGCCAAAATATTTCTTAATCCCTGCACTAATTGGGACAGAATGGATCAGAATTTCTTAACAAAATAAATGCTGGGCTGGATTTTATCTAAGCAGTCAGCATGTTGGAGGCACAGAGGGCATCCTGCAGCCAAGAAGGAACACATGCACATTTGATGTTTGCTTTACAGCAAATGCAAGCAAAGTGTTGAGTTCGAACAGAAAACTTCTGTAGTCATTTGTAGGAAATCTGGAAGCAATAGACACATTAGTGGCTGACCACAGTCCCATGCTCCCACGCTGAGCTCCCACAGTGGGACAACTGGGCCGGAATACTGGCCTCTTCCCCAAAACCAGGGCCTGGGAACAGGGACCTAGAGGTCAGCCTGCTTAACTTCTCTCCCCATGGTACCAACCTCACCAGGGGTGTGCAATACTGATTCTTAAATATAGAAAGCCAGACACTTGAAAGAAATGCAAGAAAGCAAGAATCTAAACTAAAGAAAAATCCAAAGCAGAGAAAAATTATTTGGAATTTCCTCACATGTTCCACATTATTCAGACGGATTCATGTTTCCATACACACAACCACAAAAAGGTCATGGATTAGATTAAAGGATGGTTCTGGTGAGAGATTATACAGATAGTCTGAAGGGTCTTAGTCATCACCACAAATCTCATATCATCATCAACATGGAACTTCACACAAGATTATGAATAAGGGCATGGGAGTGTTTTTGGAGAGCATCCAAACATCAGAAGACCTCAGTTGCTTATGAAAAATGTAATTTATAGAACCCACAAAGAGACACATCTCTCAGCTCAAGTGGGATATAAAGTGATAAAACTGGAAAAAAATCTGTTAGTGTGTGTGAGGCAGAGGGAAGAAAGGAATGGAAAGTAAGAACATGATGTGTCAGGGCAACCAAGGTTAAGTTAGGACGCAGATGATGTGATGTTACTACATGAACATGATAAGGGAGATAGTTAATGACTACACAACTTAAAAATCAAAACATCTGTTTTTCAAGGTCAAAGAGAATAAGTAATAGGCTTTTTCCTAACAGAAAAAGTAAGAAAAACGTATTTCACACACATTAAACCATTGAAAAATACCTTTCTGCAAGGGATCTTGGTACAGAGGGGGCCAAGAAGATGATCATCTCTCTCCACTTTACTGTATCTCGACTTTACTTGCTTATACTTTATGCTTTTTTTTATTTTCCATTTTTTCCTTGCTCCAAAAACTCAGAGCCCTGAGGACATGGAAGGGGAAGGGGCTTGAGCTGATCTCAATTTCATGCTGTTGGTGAGAGATTAAGTGGGGCCTCATTGGGAATGACAAAAGAGAAGGGGTTGCGTATTCTCTTGGGAATTACTGGCAGTAAAGGTTATAGCACTGAAAGAGAGGACATGGAATCACTCACAGAGGTTAGTTTGATTCTTCTTGCTTGTGTGTGTGTTTTTGAATTTATATTAACCCCCCTAAGCGCCACGGTAGCATTATTGCACCAAGCAACGTAACTGAATAAAACAGGCCATATCTCCAGAAAGACAGCCAGAATCTATTACCTCTAGATGACAGACATGTCAAGTCTAATCGAGATTGATGAATATGAGAAAAGACACCCTGCTGAGCTGATGAGGATGCACCCATAGTTAGTGATAAAGGGTGGATTAAAGAGAAAGCATGTAACATGTCAACACGCTTTTTCACTGTTGTGTAAATTCTCATTCAATCTGCAAAAGAGATGAGTAAATTTACTTCCATTGAAAACTCTGATTCATATTCATTTCTCACTTACTGTACGCCTTTATCTCTAACCAATTCAAAGCTACAGCCTTTTGAATTCTTTCTACCAAAATGTAACATTTTCTTTGAAAAACTCTGGCACCTAAAGGGTTCATTCAAACGTGAACAAATCTCCACCAAATCAAGTTCTCCAAATTTAAAAATCTACTCTTAAAAGGGGGTTAAATGATCTGATCTTTTAGTTAGACATTAAAAAAATGCCCTGAATAAAAGTAATATACATTCCCTGCTACTCTGTGATTTAAAAAAAAAACTCAAGAGGCAGGTAATTGTCCTGCAAGGAGGGAGATTAGTTGAGACCATCACAATACATGGATGCGTTTATCCAGCCAAGCATGATTCTTAATATTTAATGGATGGATGATCAGCCCAACCCCAAAACTAATGAGAATTTGTCATTTCTTGACTTTGTATCAGAAGCAAGGATAATGACTGAGAACTACATGCCTTTTTTCCCCTCTGAAAGTTTGGGGAAAAAATTGTCTTAGCACATACATGCTACAGATCATTTACTGGATGCTCTGCAACAGAGGTCTTTAACAGGGGATCAGCAGGGGTACTGCTGGGGAGGTCCTGAAATTTTTTGATTGATTATACTTTTTATATGTATGTATTTTTTTTTTCTTAATATTTTTTTCCCCTTTCTTCCTCATAAATTTAAATACACATTAACATGAATCCAACATATCGTAATGAATGGATAAATGAAGGCAGAAGATGTTAACATTCAGTCAGAATTGCACACATTCAGTGACACACAGGGACCATCTCAAACTGGGCACCTGTTCACTAACAACACAAGACCAGTCTAAACCTGTTCCTTCAAGCTTCCTGCACACAAACAGGAGGACCCACCGCTACTGTTGCTGTGACAAGCACAAGGCCACATGTTACATCCTGGCTCTCTCAGGTTCCCAGGTTTAATTGGACAACACATCCAGAAAATGTGGTCATGAATCAAATGTTCCCTTTATGTACACATTCAATTGAACCCGATTGGACCCATGGTTCCCACCTCAGAAGTAATAGAAACAGCCAGCACACAGAAGAAAATAAAGCCAGTAGCAACAGAGAATAATTAATATAATGGATAATATACATCTTATTTGTTTAAAAAACAAAAGACGACATTTTACAGCATGTAAAATTCTACACATGGTACCAGTTGCCACCAGCTGAATTGTTTGTCATTTGTTTTGGTCTATGATGTAGCTGGAGGGGGCATATCAGCACCAGTCATAGAGAAGTCGGACAAACAACTTCCATCCAGTGCTGTCAACTGGGACAATAAGAGGTGTCCTATCAAGTGGCTAAGCAAAGCTATATTTGTGCATGTAAACATGGTCAATTAAAACCCCAATACCAAAATTAGTGGGACACTGTGTAAAATGTCAATAACAACAGAATGTAGCTATTTGCAAATCTCATAAACCCATAATTAATTCACAATAGAGCATAAACAACATATCAGATGTTAAAACTGAGACATTTTGTTCTATTTCATGGAAAATATTAGCTTATTTAGAATTTGATGGCAGAAACGCATCTAAAAAAGATGGCATAAATTAAAAAAAACTGGAAGAGCATCTAATTAAGTTAACTGGCAACAGGTTGGTAACATGGTTAGGTATAAAAGGAGTATTTCAGAGAGGCAGAACCTCTCAGGTGTAAAGATGAGAGGAGGTTCACCAATATGCAACAAAGTGTATCTAAAAATTGTTGCTCAATATCAGAAAATGTTCCTAAATGTAAAATTCTGAAGACATCTACAGTGAATAATATAATCAAAAGATTCTGAGTCAGGAGGAGTCTGTGCACAAAGCATGATTCTCAGCTAGATTTAACTGCACAGGCTCAGGAACAATTCCAGAAAAGTCTGTGAACACAATCTGCTATTCCATCCACAAATGCAGGTTAAAGCTCTATCATGCAAAGAATAAGTGAAACGTGAACATGATCCACACAATGTCTCTTTCAGGGAAGGCCTTGCATATTTCAGCAAGACGATGCTAAACCAAACACTGCATCTATCACAACAGCATGGATTTGCAGGAGAAGTCTGGGTGCAGAACCGGCCTGCCAGCACTCCATACCGTTCACCCACAAAAAGCATTTTGTGCATAATAAAACAAAAAATCCTGCAATAATCGCATTTGAGAAGCTACAGTCCTGCATCAGACAAGAATGGGACAATATTCCATTCCTAAAACTCAATTAACTGGTCTCCTCATTTCCCAGATGTTGACAAACAGTTGTTAAAAGAACAGGGGAAGCTAAAAAATGGTACACATCACCATATATCAACTCTTTTTTTAGATGTTTTGCTGAACTAATATTTACCTTGAAATGGCAAAAATGTCTCAGTTTCAACATCTTATATGTTGTTTATGTTCTATTTGGATTCTGTTTTTATTCCCTTAACACCTAAAGTCTCATAGTCGATGCATACTGAGTCCTATGGCTTTACTTTATGGTAAAAACCTTGCTGTTGTATGCAATCTGATACTTGTTTTCTGCTCTCTGGAGGATACCTTTTGCTCTGCAATAATTCTGACATTTCAAACTGTAATAAATGGTACATAAATGCAAATTATTTATTCATGTTTTAAACATAAAAAACATAAAGAATCAGATTAAGAAAAATTTAATTTTCTTCCCATTATTTCTTGGGTCATGCATTCAGGGGTTGTTTATATTTTACACAGCATCCTAACTTTTTTGGAAATGGAGTTGTATTCTGTCTACCCCAATACAGAGATGCACAAATAACATACAATTAGTTTCACAGTTTGACCCCATCTAATGATGCATTTAAATCAGAACCACCAGATTTGCAGATGCTTTGTTTAAATAAAAAAACTGGATGAAAATATAATTCCTAAATAAATTGCCAATTATCTTAGCTTTAAGGGGTTCTTTTGCTTTCCTTAAACCCTACCTCAAAAACATCTTCATCCAGCAGCCGTGTACCAACCACAGTGACGCCCCCTGTGCTGACAACTGCATTCTCCCCTCGAAGCAGATCCAAGGTCTCTACCTTCTGGCAATCCAAGTAGAGGGTCACAGTCTTGTCCTGCACACTATAAGCTACCCTGTGCCATCTGAAAGAACAACAACAAAGAATTAACAGACACTTCAACCTTGTGGTGGCACAAACATGTTGAAATGTAGAATTTTTTTGTGGATTTTGAAATATCTGCGAAATCAGCAAACTAAAAAGCTGTTTCATGCTATTCGAGAAAACCAGAGGGGAATCTGAGAAAAACCGTGAAGAACTGATTTCCTTAACTCCTTTGATCAGATTAAATTACTGAATCAGGCATTCCACAACCGTCTTATTCCCTCCAAAGATACCCAGGTAAAGCACAGCAACTACTGTAAGTTGTACAGAGATGTGAGGATTCACTCAGAGACTTGTCAAGGTTTGGAAAAAGTTATGTTATGTGCACACATAACATCAGTTAGACAGTAGACCCGGTCTATTGGACACGCACATTTAAAACTTTGTCCTGTCAGATCAACATGTTTGGTGCAATGGAGAGGTTATATTCCCTCATACTACCCACTTTCCATCAGCCAAGTTGATCCTCCTGAAAATGGGGTAAAGTTCTGGTGTGGGCTGCCCATGCTGGTCCTCGTATAGGAAGACAGGTGACATGCCCACTTCAAGTCCCAGCTGCTGCACCCCCTGGTCATCATACACGGAAAGCAGGAATGCCTGGGAGCCCTTCTTAGCTCGTATGGTAGCCATCAGGGAGAAATTCTCAGGAAATTCGGAAACTGGATGGTAGAGTAGGGTGAGGAAAGGACGAGAGAGTTGTTAAGTCATAAAGGACATAAAACAGCAGGCAACAGACATTTTTATGACATGCAGGGAACAACCACTGTCAGTGAGACCTTAGATAATGATGTAAAACATGGCCCGTGAAAGCATTCAGTACCCCAGATGTTTCTCAAAGTTTTATTGAGAGAATAATCCCTAACAAATGCTATAAGTTTCAGTGCTTTATGCCATTTTTGGAAATCTTCAAGTCTAGCTTTGCTGAAGTTAATTGAAAGGATTTTCTGTATGTGGTCTAGTTGGAAAAAAAAAATAGTCTAGACACTACCAGGGAATAATTGTTTAGTGGGAGCACTAAGCTGGATCTTTTTGATCTTGTAAGCCAGGTCCATCTCCTCCATGCCTCTCCTGCTGGTGCAGAGACCAGCCTCCAAGGACACCCCCTCCATGTTCTCTGACAGCTCCAGCACTCGCAGAACATCAATGGGGTCATCTGGGAACAGAAAGGAAGAGAAAATGAGCCATCTGCCGGTAGTTACGGAGCAGATTGAGGAAATGTGTTGTTCATTCCATGCTTACAGACTGTAGCTCTTTCTGTCTTTTTGAACAAGTTATTGTTAACATCCTTTTAAATAGGTTTATTTCTTGCTTGTGTCTTTTCCTCTCTCAAGCATTGGAAAACTTAAAAAGCTTGTAGCAGATGGCAGCTGCATGCTTTTACTCTTGTCAGTTTAACACTTAAATTCAGCCAGTGTGACAGCCCTTTTCTGTCTCGGTCAGTTAAGTGCTGGTTGTTACTGAGCTGAGGAGCAGGATTTAGTGCTGCTGGAAGCTGGTTTTAAAATGTGGTGCCTTCCTGCTTCCTTAGAGTCGGAAGAGAAGAGTTCCTCTGAGATGTGGCGGCAGGTGGCCAGGCTTCTATGGGTGTTATTATAGGACAGGGGTGGTACACAGTCTGAACCTTAATCCTCCGGTAGCACACCTGACAGCTGACACCTGCATGCAGCTCATTCTGCACGAGCCCACAACAATGCATCCACATCCCATTCATCATAATCTGAATCCTTTACTCGCACAACTCCATTTGGGATGTATGTATTCTCACTGCTACATCCCCTGACAGGTCAGCATGTTTTGCTTTAACCACGAAAAGCTATAGTTTTGAAAAATGAAACATTTGCAATTATGTCAAGTCTTTTTCTTTTTTTTAACTAAATGCAATTTCCGTTGTTTTAGATAGCATGTAAAAGTGCACAGAAACAATCAAAATCAGGCAGAACAAAACAAATGAGTGTAATGCACTGAAGATACCTGATGTGATTCTATTGAAAACTCATTTAAACCAAATGTTCTGATGGATTTCTTTAGCTCAAATATATCAAATCAAATTATGTTCATTGAAGCATCTGCTTCCCTGTAGATGTGAGCTTTCTCTCAGTGGATGGTTTCTGTCCTGTCAATGAGCCTGTGCTTTATTTGTAGTCCACTGTTCGTGTTATTAGATGTCTGCTGATAAAGTGCTGCCGTGAGCATTAGCCAGGATCAGAGCCAGTCTCCCACCAGCTGCTACAGAGAGCCACTCAGCACTTAGCATTCCACGCATCTGAAACGAGGATCCTAAACCCAAATTGCCTCCTACAGCTCTCACTGCTCGAAGCTCGCCTTTTATTCTCCTTGATAATTAAACATGTGGGGAGAGTTTACCGTTGCCAAGACATCACTCTTGGAAAAACACAATGTTACTTTTTATGGCATTATTTATTTGCAAAGTAGGCATCCTAAATCCAAAGCAGCTTTAACAGCTCACCCTCTCAGCCCCTTCACAGGGTGAAGAGGTTGTAAATAGGTTAAACTAAGAAATATAGCCAAGTTCCATTAATAAAAACACAAGGTACATACCTAAATGTAAATAAGACCTCATGGTTTTGAGACTTTGAACTTATACAACATAATATAGAAGCCAATTTGACCAAAATGATGACAAAAAAATTGAGAGAAAACAACTGAACTCTTAAGCAATTAGATGCACAAGTGGAAGAAATAAATGTTCACCCCCCCCACCCACCCCACACACACACACACACACACACACACACACACACACACACACTAACACACACACACACAGTCATTCAGGATAACTTTCAAATTTACTCTATTTATTTTGACAGCAGACCAAAGATTAAATGTCAGAGGATAAGGTATATATGTACATATTGACTATGAGATTACCATCAAAGTCACCAACACTTGAAGCAAAACCAAAATGTGTTTTTCATGTTTATCATATCTTCAGAAAACCTATTTATATTTGCCAATTGTTTGACCTTTTGCCAAATGTTACCTATAATACATATATGATCTGGGTAACTTTTGCAAATATTGACTAAACTTTGCCCCTGTCACAACTACCCCATGGTCTATTGTAGGAATCACCAACTCCAGACCTCTTGGGCCAGTGTCCTGCAGGTTTTAGATGTTTCTCTGCTGCACACATGACTTAAATGAATGGGTCATTAAGAGGCTTGTGCAGAACTTGACACCAAGCTGTTGGAGATCCATTTAATTTAAATCAGGTGTGTTGCAGCAGGGAAACGTCTAAAACCTGCAGGACACTGGCCACTTATGTGCAAGTTCAGAATAACTCTTAGAATAACTCTTCACAGCTTATAAACATCCTCTCATTGAACCATTATGTTTAAACTAACCCATTCACTTATCAACATGTCAAAAGTACATGCAAGTATAGGTACGACAAGTAATCTGCTAAATCTCAATTTGGATAAAAGAAGCCCAATACAATCAGTCAATCAAATTTGGACACTTAACACTTTTAAAAGTAGCTCATGACTCTTTTATACACTGTGAAAGAGGTTGGTTGGAACCTTCAATCCAATGTGCACGGCCTCACTGCGACACCATCATTTAATGTATTTTGTTTGTTTGCTTGTTTTATTTATTCAATCTAATTTCGTTTCAATTTTTTTTTGTCATTTTTGGCACAGAATGTATTGTCCACTATATATGACGGAACAATCAGTGGCTAATCATCTGTGTTATACATGCAACACATTGCTGTACAATTTCACTGATAGATATACAGTGAATGTTCAGATCCTACTTCTGTGTTCTGTATTGTGCACTATTCATTTTTCCCTCTAAACCTTTGCCAATGTTGAAATCAGAAACTAAACACCTCCGCATGTTGCAAAGGAAAATCTTTCATTCTGTCATAAGACAGAATTGAAAGCAGTTACGAGATTTTGGTGACAAGGGAAAAATTACTGACTAGAAATAAATTGGTTTGTGCACGATACTCCACCCAAGTAAATTGGAACAACTGCTAACACAGCTTAAAATGTGGACTATTTGTTTACGAAAATGAATCAAAGCGACTGAGAAAAACCTGCAGTAACTCAGTCCATTGAAGCAACTTGAACAACTTCCCTCACAGGTCATGATTTTGCATCCTTCTCTTCCTGTACAGGCTTTTGCTGTTATTTGACTGAACAGAGATTTATGAACATATGTCTGAGATGCTGATATCTGAACTGATTATTTAGCCTGTGATGGTTTAAAAGAAATGCTGAAAGTTTTGATGGTTTGAAGACTAGTATGGCAATTTTACATACAATTATCACAAGAGTTTTAATCAGTAGTGCATGTGGTTATTGTGCAAATTGTGAATGTATGGACTGTCTCTTTTGCACTCCTGTTTGCTTGAATGAATAAACAATTTACATCCTTTACAAACTAATAATAACAAGCTAATTTGAATGTTTTGTTTTGGGGGAAAAAATCTCATGATGGGACAACTAACAGACTGATGATACTAGTTAAATTATCCAACAAAGTGGATGACATTTGCTTTAAGTGAATCACCAAGAAAACTAGGCCCATCCCAGAATGCTCTTTTCAGACTGTCCCTCGAAGCAACCGCGCAGAGACATGGCACTCCAAAGTGTTTTCTGTTCCTGTAGCTGAATATTTAATCGGAAAATGAAAGCATCTGCATTTCTGTTGAAACAATTTTAGTTTACTGTGTACTCTGTCTTATGTCAGGGTTGTAATATTTCACTGAATGGGAAGAGTGTCTCTGTCCTTATCTGATCCCAAATGAGCTTTTTGTGGCTTTGCTGCGGCTTTATTTGGTTGCTGACTACAAATCAATTTCCTTTGGGTTAGCTGAGTTGAAAGTTTGTTTTTTAGTCAAAGGTCAGAATCCAAAACACACAGAAAATCTCTTTCTCAATTTTGCTCAGTCTTTCATACACAGAGAGGAAGAGAGGTCACAAGGCAGTGATGTTTGGAACAATCCGAGTAATGTTTTGAAACTGAAGTAACATGGGTTTGATTATGCATATACTGACTAAATGGCCTCGATGCAAGCTAACAGAATCATTTCATTTTGAGCAATCCAGCAATGATATTACAATGCACCCCTTAAATCACATTAAGATGATTTCTGTAATGAGTTTTAGAGTCAGCTGCTCCTTAGTTAATGTTTTAGCTTGAGGCTGAAAGGAGACCATTGACCTCTGACACTTCAAAGACAAAAAAAAGGGAAAATCAAAATGCACGGCAACGCCACAGGGAGAAATCTAAGACAAGCATCAGGAACTTTCTCAACAAAGGCACTGCTTTCACAACTATCCGGAATCAAATGTGCAGGAAATAGAAGACATCCAACACCCAAGTGTGCAAAATGCAGTAAATTGAGAAATAACATTGATAAGCTGATTCGGAGGATGAGGGAAAAATCTGTATTGGATGTGGAAAGAAGTAACTTTAGCCTTCTGATACAATATTAAAAGCTAGTTGGATATAAGAATGACCCAAAAAAATGTAATCATGTTTCTGTTGAGTATTCTCTGTTTCACAGCTTCCATTCCTGACAAAGTATCAAGAAGAATAGCCTCAAGTAATGGATGTCTGCCATTAGCAGTCCAGATCCATACAATCAGTAAAAGAATGTTATCTTTCCCCTGCTTTGGATCCATTAAGTCACCTTGAGTTATGCCTATTGTAGCAGCTTCTTTACGTATCCTCCAGCGCTGACTGTCTGAACACGTTCTGCTTGCATCTCATTCATTTATTTTTTTTTGTGATCATGTCCTTATCTCACCTGCCAAATTATCTTTTTTCCTGAAACTCAGGAAGATTGGAAGAAATCCCTGTGATCAAGAATACTCAAACACAGCTCATAAACAA
>JAOXYM010000022.1:15844390-15872249 GCA_028567055.1 Leptatherina wallacei | reverse complement strand
CTGATAAACAAAACTGTCCCAACCATTCAAAGTTATGCTCAGCATGTTCAAAATACCATAGTATCTCTAAGGACCAGTGACTCAGTGTGTTTTCCAATCACATCAAAAGGTCAGAACACTTGTGGAAGGGGCTAAAATGTTCAGATATTTCATGGATGTCAGCCCAGCATATCTTCTTAATGCAGAAACAGAATGCACACACTGTGGGGAAACTTGTGCAGATTTCTCAGCCATAACACATTTCACAGGCTCTCTTTTTCCTCCTATTTTGCTTTAATCTATGAGATAACCACAACTGCCCAGGAGCAGTGGCAGATGCAGTTTTCCTGATAGAAAGGAGCTGAGCAGTCCATCTCACAGATTAGACCATCCCACACAAATGCCACCAAGCCCTTCAACTGTGCATCGTCTGTGGTTTCTGACCCATTCTCTCCATGCCCTGTAGTCATACAACTCAGGACCACTTCAGTCATACATGGACATAATGTGTTCTCTGTGTTTCTAAAGCAAATGTCTCTGAAGACATTCTTCATGACTCACACCTCCTACACTCCCAGCCCTGCCTGAAAATACCCCTCTCTCTCACACACACAGTACTACACTGTCAAAAGCTATTGCATGTGGGAACTGGGGGAATTTTAACAAGAAATGAAGCCAAAGAGAAATCTGGGCAGTTAGATATTCCCATAGTATCTTGGACCACACCCTGAGATGAGTGGAGAAGAACTGACATTTCAACTTTAAATCACTGCATGGAGATATGCACGAATCGTGCAATAAAAGAAAAAAAACCTGTTCTAATACAGAAGAAATAAAAATCACAGAATCAGACAAGTACACATTTAAATGTAAATATTCAAGTGTGCCAAGCTCTGAAAGATGGTGATTTATAATGAAAAATGTATGAAAGGTCCAGTGCAAGTGGTTGTGTAAATCCAGACACATTTTCTCTCAGGCGTTAAGAACAGCTAATCTAATAAAGACTGGACATGACCCCTCGTCTGGGTCAGAAGTGTGTGCAGACAGGAACACTATGAGATGAGGAAAACTAAAATTAAACACAGACTAGTGCCATTGATTAACTAACACTTTATTACACCAGAACGAGCAAACAATCTGCACTCAATGTTCAAACATAGCTCAATTATAACATCCAAGGAAGAAATGGAAATCACTTGGGACCTCCATGCTTTTTTTTAAAATCCCTAACATGATCTATGTAGGCCTACTCTTTTATGTGTTGAAAAAAATCATAACTAAGGAAATTTTATGGAAAGTGTCTTGTAAATATCAGCAAAAAGGGTAGCTTATTAAAACTTTCACTCAAAGCATTCATTGTTTTGGAAGCTTGCAGGAAATAACAGAGGCAAACATTTTCATTGCGGCTGAATGAACTTTGTGGTTGAGTCTGTTTCCAGTTATCACTGACAGTTCAGATGCAAGCCAAGTCAGCAGTTTTATAAACAGTTATACAGATATCCCTCTTGGGATATACATATATACATATATATATACACACATATATGGAATGGTTCAAGTCCTCAATATTAATTCTATATACATATTTGAACTATTCCAATTGTGCAGTAGGCTATTTAATAGTTAAGTATTATCAAATCACCAACATTTGTTCTATTATGATGAATAAGTGAGAAATCTGAAGTATAAAAGAATTTATTTAAATTATATAACCTATTCAGAGTGCCTTGCTGAATGTGGGTCAGAGACTCTGTTCTGTTGTGAAGGATAATGCCCACACCAGTTACACTACTGGTGTTAAAGCCAAAAGATTCAAGTGGAGTCTGGTTACACATTTCCTTCCAGTTCACATCAGCACCACATTCTTCGATCTCCACAGTTTGTTCTGCTCATGTTTGCTCTCGGCATGATGAACTGATAGGCCAAAAGCTGCTTGGCCCACAGAGAAAACACCTGCCCTTCAAGGCCCTATACCAAATAGGCGCTCCACACAGATGCAGACAAAGAAAAACAAAACACATTTGCTCCTCTGTACTTGTAATAACTTTCTTTGAAAACAGTAAATACACTCCATAAACATAATTTCCAATGCATGCCTACCACTGGCACAGAGTGACCTAATTTCTAACCACAAACTCCCTTAAAGAGCTAAAAGGGAAAGCAAGTTCTCAAAAATATGCAACACAAGCGCAACAAATACAACAAATCCTGCTCAGACACAGTTTCATATGAACGGAGACCTATAGACAGACACAGAGGATTATCTAGATCAGGGGTGTCCAGCTCCAGTCCTCGAGGGCCACAATCCTGCAGGTTTTTCAATTTTCCCTGCTCTGACACACCTGACTTAAATGAATGAGTCATTGTGCAGATCTTCATAGGCTGTTGGATCCATTTAATTTGAGTCAGGTGTGTTGAAGCAGGGAAACATTGAAAACCTGCAGGACGTCGAGGACCAACTTTGGGCACCCCCTGATTTAGATACAAACGTGCAAATATGCACATGTCCAATCCCATTTCAAGTTATTATAACCTTTATTTAACCAGATAAGCCAATTGAGAACCAATTCTCATCTGCAATGATGACCTGGGCCAGAAGTAACAATAAAACACACATTAGGTCTTACAAAATACAATGAGTCAAGGTACAAAATATCAAATACAATACGCTATTTCGTAAAATAAAAATAAAAAAGTCTTTCAACTCCAATCTGTCATTTAGTCTCTTAGACAGGTTGGGGAAGCTATCATGAAGTGTAATCAGAGCTGCTAAAATCAACGCAGAACACAATACATGCTACACACACACACACACACATCACTTATATGTTACATTGGAGGACACTCGGCAAGTTCATATAAGTTACAAATAATGAGCCAGGATACAATATTGTTTTGAGGAGACTATGGATAGCTGCAGTAGTAGATAATAATATTACTCTGACCTCTACCGTGATGTGCATGTGATGGATGAGGCTTATAAACCTAGATAAAAAGGCAAATTCCATATAAAAGGACACTGAAAAGAAGTAAGCCCTCTGATGTCTGCGAATTACAATTCCACAGGAAGCATCTCCAGCAAGTCCCAAAGAAAGCTGCTTAGAGCATCCAATGATTAGAGAAGCCTGAGGGAAAGGAAATTTCTGGAAGCCAGATGTGTGTTGAATACTATAGATTGCAGTATCATTTCTACATATTAAAGACTTGGGAAGATTCCCAAAAAAAAGTTTGGCCCATCTAAAAAGTCTTAGCAGCAGTTTGATGTGACACTCGCAGTATCAGCAGCGAGGGACACACGTCAGTATTTCTGACTCTTCTGATGTTGAAGGATTTCAATGGATTAAAACAAACAAGAAAGCACAGGAGCACTAACATTTATAAACTTCTTTCTTTTATTTCTTATTCTTCTTCAAAACCCTGTCAAATCTATTTGCCTTTTTCATTTGTTTTCATTTGCCACTAATTTGTGATGGATCAAAAGAAAACGAAGCTTACTGTCTTCCTATGGGAGTCTGATGCAGGATTGGCAAAAAGGCTGCATCAAATAAGACACAGTGAGGGGCCTGTATGCACAATTTCCCAATGTCAAAGAATTAAGGAAGCACCAGGGTATATATAAGCAAGAGACAACAATGATGTAAACGAAGAGCTAAGGCATATAAAATAAAAACAAACTCTCCCTATAGTGAGACTTTGAATGGAACAGAAAAACAAAAGGGGTAAAAGAAAACCCCAAAAAAACAACACAAATGGGTTGAGGAAAAAAGAGGATTCTCACTAAAGTGAACTGTGCACATGTGCAAGAATGACCCACTTCCTGTCTGTAAACATGACTACAAAGTGCTCTCTCATGTCCCTTGAACACACACACAAAGCATATGGGAAAACGCTCCTTTCACTGTAATACACACATGTTCTTTTGGAACATTCAAAGGCTCAGAGGCACAAATGAATTATCAACCACAAGCACATATCTAAGACTCCGATATCTGCACCACCATATGTCTCATACACTTTGAAATCATCTCAGCCTCTCCCCACACAGGCTCTCATTAGCAGTGGACACAGCAGCCACTGTGCCACTTGAATGTGATTAGGTCGGTTGGCTCACTTCCTTTGCCATCATTGCATTTCAGTCAGTGAGGTCCAACAAATCCTCCCAGCCATAGACAGGGTGTATGAGGAAAGTTGTGAGGGAAAATGAAACATCTTTAAGCACCTCTTATAACCACAGGGTTCACCCCTGCTGTTGAGACATGTCACTCTGTCAGGGACTTCTAACTGCAGCACCTGCGAGGAAGTAGCCTGCACCAACTAAAGATAGTCTCACATGGCCATGGGGCATGGAGACTTGTGTGGCTGATGGATAGCATTGGGCCAAATGGCATATGTGAGCAAAAGCTGACTACAGCACTTGGTGAACATCTTTAAAAGTGCAGTGTATGCCAGGTTGCATTGACATAAATGCAGCAACAGCTTTTTCAGAGTCAGTCATCTTTTTGCAGGTGGATATATGTAATTGTAACTGCATCTCAAAAGTAACTGTGTGCAATGACCAGAAGTAGAAACCTGTACTGAAAAATGTCAAATACATCCAAGTTCACCTAAATAATCGTAATAGCAGTAAGAGTGTTAGGGCTAAACCCCTTCACATAACCTATGCCAGCAGAGGGCACATTAAACAGATCCATGACAGGAATTTTAATCTACTCAGTTCTTTCAGTGTTCAGCCATTCACCTCGTTCTCAAGCCAACGTTAAACCTTTTTCACAGTAAACCGACACCGGTCACAAGCAAACTCAAAGATGACATCACAAGCTGCATCCCCTGAAACCGCACCTGACGCATTCAAATTCCTCTCTTGGCATTGCGTTCAATTAAAATGCCATTGCTGCAGAAACAGCTCATTGGATCCAGATATGTTCGTTGTGACGAGAATCAACAGGCCTAAGTAAACAAATTCACCAAAAAATTACACTGAATAACTGCAGTTATTTGCACAGTTCTGCGACTTTCCAACAACTCCCGAAAGTAATTTGAGCTATGTCGCAATTTTCTTGCCAGCCTAAAGCGACTCCGTTGGACAAGTTGCAGCATCATCACATTTGCACAGCTTCAAATCACAGAATTCAGCCGAATACACCGGGATCAAAGTAAATATTAAAAAGAGAGTGTGAGGATTATGAATTTGCGCTAGAAGTTCGTGTTGCCTGGGGACCATATGAGGTATTAAAGTGCCTGCAAAAAGCGGGCTAAAGGAAACTCGGATACCCAAGTGGAACTGTGCATCAATCGAGCTACACTCACTGATGGGACTTTAATTGACATTTTTACCTATTTGAGGACGTATAACCCCCTTTAGGCTATACAGCAGGTGTACGACTAGATACTTTACCGGCTTGTGTTGTTGTTAGATGAAGTAGGATAAAAATAAATAGCTGTATTCTCCTGCGCGTCCTGGTCCTTATTAAATGGTCCATCCTTTATAGCCGGGACACCGTCTGTCTAAGCAAACAGAACTTTATACCGCAGAAGTTCTGTTTGTTGGAACTAGGAAGCCATGCGTGGAAGAAAAGACAGACGTACTGTCGGTCCACTTCCTTGATTGCTAGAAAAGTTTTGTTGTGGTGGGTCCTCAGTTTCGTTCTGTCCCTCTCATTCAATCTCTCCCCCTCACCATCACTCCCTCCCTCCCTCTGTTCTCCACCTCCGCCTCTTCCCTCCCATAGGACTGTGTCCTAGGAGCATTGATGAGCGGTGCGCCTGTACAAAACTACCTCATAAATCAAGTTTATTACTTGAGGTAATTTGTTAGGTCTCACTTCTTGGAGGTTGTCATTACCCTCAGAGGTGATGTAGTGTACAACACTCTTACCTCTTAACCTGTCAGAGGATTGACTTTTGCAAATGCAGACTGAAAGGATGGAACATGGCCATAGGTCAAAATACATGTGCCCTTTAGATTTATCATTATAAGAGCAATGATAATAATTAATATGATGATGATAATGATAAAAGAGATTTAATTTACTTCTTGTTGTATGACCTACAGATCCACAGTTAACTTCCACCTGCAGTAAATATCAGGTTTACCCAACATCTTTGAAGTTGGATCCAAGCTTTGAACTTCACAGAACTCAGTAGGCTAAACGCACCTCCACATTTTAACACTCCAGGCTAGTTGAAAGATTATGCTTTTTTCCACATCAGGTTATCTCCACCATCACTATACTTCTTGCTTGGCATGCATCTGACTCTGTAATGTTTGCTCAGGCTGAAGCTTGAACACCTGAATCACCTAAGGTTAAAGGTTACCGACTGCAAACAGGACAACGCATGGTTAGTCAGCTTAATTAGTTTAGCTGCAGGCCCACCTGGCAGAAAACATTACTTAAAACAATAAGATTTATTATTGCAAATCGCTTATCCTGAAAAGGTCTCTAATTTTGTCAAATATATTAGGAATTAAAATGTTCTGGGTCCAACAAATAGGACATATTCATTCTGTTTTAAAGGATTTTTTTGGGCTTTAGTGGTCTTTATTTGACAGTAGGAAAGAAGAAAAAGAAGGGTGACATGCAGCAAAGTGCACCACACCAGGATTCAAACCAGGGACAGCTGGATTAAGGAGTTGTAGCCTGTTCATGAGGTGCTCCTCAACTAGTTGAGCTGAAAACTATATGACATTCATTCTCTTTTAAACAAAAATATGCAATTACATGTTCTATTTAAGAGACACAAAACACTATGAGATGTTATATTCAAACTACATTTCCAATAAGTTTTGAAGTTTTCTAAAATGCCACAAAAATCTATAATTTGTTCATATGTGTCAACCACAGTGTAACAACCATTTTACTGTATGTGAGCAACACCCTCAAAAAAGAAAGAAAGGGAAAAAAGAGAAGTAAAAACAAGTTTGAAAAGCAGCAATGCACAATATAAAAGAGAATTTTAGGAAGAAGTTGCAATCAGTGGATTCATTTCAGACTGGTGTGGGTGTCAGGATTGGATATAAAAGGAGCATCCACCAAAGGAATTAGTCTTTCCAAGTAAGTATGGCTTTTGTCTCAATACCTCATGCCAAATTCAAAGAGAATAACTGATTAGTTAGAATAAAAATAGAATGAAATGATACATTAAATAGCTTAAATCTTTCAAAATCAATTAATGATATTGTTAAAAGATTCAAGTACTGTGGAGAAATGTCCATATTCAAAGACCAACACTGGAAAACACTAATGGATATGGATTACTTTTGAATCCTAAACTGGCACTGCATGACAGACTGTCATCCCACTGTGATCTCTTCAAGCATATAGGCTAAGGAGTACCTTGAAAAACCATTTTCACTAAACAAAGTTTACCACTGTATCCATTAATGAAACTTGAAAATGCATTACAAAAGAAGGAAGCCAAACTCCACATAGACACATTGCAGAGTCCTGTGGACATAAGCTCGTGAGATGGATGTAAAAGCAGTGGATATGTGTTCCACGGTCAACAAGTCCCTTAACAGATGCTTTTGAGTAAAATGGAAATCAGGTTTTACTTTCTAAATATGAGAAGAACCATTTAGACTGTTTTCAGAGGAAAGTATAAAGTCAACTTTCTTGATGCCGGGTGTGGGGGTGCATTGGTGCCAATGGCATGGGTGGCTTGTTTATGTGAGAAGGTACTACTGATGAAAAGGTATACTTTGTAATTTTGCTATTAAAGTGTCTTTTCCCAAGAGGTCTGTGGTTATTTCAGCAGTGCAATTCCAGAGCTCACCCCACATGCTTTTAGAAACCTGGCTTCATAGGCACAGGGTGTGCACTTTACTACCCTGTCTGAAGGCCAGATCTAGTTCCAATTAGCAATGCATGGAGTACCATAAAAATAGAATTAAGCAGTGATGTACCAGGACTGTTAAGAGGTTGAGATCTTGTATTGTAGTTAGTGTGTTGTAGTAATTATCACATGCAATTAAAAAGAAGGGTAGTATAACAAAATGGTAACTTCTCTCCAAACCTTTTTGAGCATTTTTCTGGCATCAAATTCTTTGGTCAAGAAGACGCTGAAAACCAGCTCCTTTTTACTTGTACCTGTTTAATTGGATGAAATTATTTAACAAATTACGTATTAAAGTTTATGTTGGATTTTGTAAAACTTCCCAACTTTTCTTGAAATGAAGTTTGCAATATCGAGTAAATATCTATTCCAATAATGATGTGAGGAAAAGGAACAAATAATGAATTGAATCACCTACGGCTTCATGATACAGATGACATCTGTTGCACTCCTCCATCAAGGTTTGAACCCGCAGGATACACTGTTGGTGAACTGTGGAGGCTGATTTCATTCTGCCAGAAATCTAATTAATTCTAAGACAACTATATTCAGCTGAGACATGCTCTGAGATAAGACTTGTAAAGACCTTTTCTAATTGGAAAATTACCAAAGATAATGTTTCCAGAGTCCAAGCAACAGTAGGCTTTTGTAAAGTAACTATGAAATCCCACAGAACAAAGAAAATGAGCCAAACCATCCCGAGGGAGAAGAATTTTAAACCACAGAAGAAGCACATCCATGAAAGGCCACAATTGCTGTTGCATATTAAGTCAAGCCAAATTAAACTCTCAATAACAATTATGTGATATCAGATATCATAGACCTACAAACAGTTATGCTTTGTAACAAAAGTATATTTCTATACCTGATTAAAAAATATATGTATAAAAAAAAAAGTTAAATCCCCAAATTCTTAAATATCAGGAATTTACAAGATTTAAAAAAAATTGACAGGCAAGAAGAGATATTCATAAGCATGTGTGTTAAACTGATTAGAAAGAATAAATAAATCATGGAAGTGACCAATACGAGGAGGTTTGACAGAAACAGCCTGATGACTGAACAGATTTAAGTTTATCTGGTGGGCAAACAACAGACCCCCTGACCTCTCACCATGTCCCTTCTCAGTACCAGCTTAGCCAGCCTGAATCAGAGCCACATTCCTGGCAGCTTTTTGCAGATAGTTACTAAGAGTCCAGCGGGTAGTCTGAGCTCTTAGTGAGAAATATTTCCAGAGCATGTGCAATGTGGCTTTTGTCCAACTAAACTTGTACATTTTAAAGTCTTATACAAAAGACATACACAAAAAACAACAACTTAAGCTGCTAATGCACAATGAGTTCTTCATTGATTGACAATATGACATTAACCGCAACCAGTCTGGTTTTCCACATGCAGCAGGCATGCATTAGTTAAATCAACACTTACATTTAAATGACGTTTTATTACACACAGCGTGGCTATGATGAGCAGGAAAACCCCAATCTAGTTGTCTCATGGCAGTACTTTGTCAACATAGATTAATCAAGAGGGTTTTACACATAAACTTGAAATTGATTAATGGAAGGTAAATAGGTTCTTTGTCAAATTGATGTAAACATGTTTATATTGATGAACACTGCCAGCATGAGCTCAAACCATGCTGACAGTCAGTTCTTTTGATAATCAATCAGCTGAACCAACAGACACTTTAGATTGTACTTGTTAACAATCATGTAGAAACACCAAGATACTAAATTAAACTCAATATGTATTTTGACAGGTATTTATGGATTAGTGGGTAAAAAGGGATCTATGATGTTTGCAGGAAAGAAATCAATCACAGACTTCTTAGAGGGAGGGGAAAATGCTCAAGGATGTGCTATAATTTTTATTTATTCATGAATTAAATCCCAAGAATGATTCAATTATGCTTACAGTTTTCACACACGAGATTTGGTGTTACAAAATGAGGGTATATTTCTCCCTCTGCAGGTCACTCTGGGTTGAAAACTGATTGTGGACTCTTTGCATTTTTTAATCACTTTGAGAGTGGAAATGAAGTAACCTGTCATCACTTTGCATTTTAGGCCTTACTGTGAAACCTCCTACAGAGCAGCAGCTGAGGAAGGATTAGAGACTGTAAGACGGTCTTTGAATTGAGTCTGCCTGCAGTCCATATTTGCATGGAGAACGTGCCAGGACAGGCCAGCTATCAGGGGAAAAAAGGTGTTCGAGGTTTAAGGAGGTAGCAGGATTGACTCTTATATCTTGCCAAAGAAAAAAAAAGATTTATGTGAGACAAAAACACTTTCAAAGCCTTGATTTTTTCTAGTATGGCGTCATTATGAAACATCCCATTTTGATGTCAACTATCCCAGATCTTACACCACCACTTCCACTAAATGCAATTTATTCACATATTTTGTGATAAACATTATTACCCTCTGTCATTGTGATATAATGAGGATATTAAAGTGATGTATGTCCATGTTTGTGGGTTGTGTGTGCAATGGAGCCGAACGATTAACCCAGCTAATTGCATTAGCTTTACAGAATTTTTAATTGGACCTTAGATTAGAATTACATGTTTTTGCTTATATTAATAGTCAATGTCAGAAGTTATTTAGATTACATATTAAATTAAAGAGAAGCTATGATTTTTTTTTTGTTTTTAAAAACAGTATCAGGTTCATCAACTGTACTGTTATAGGGGTTTAAAACCAATTGAAAGTTAAGAACTGCACATTACACTTGTGGAGAAAGATCTAGTTTTAGTTTTCAGTACCTATAAAACCCCTGACCTGTGAAAACACCTCAACAGAAATGGGACTGTGCCACCCAGTGACTGCTGGTGATATTATCTCCATATATTAGACAACATGTGTTCTTACATGATAGCTTTCAAGAAACCACACCTTCAAAATCACATAGGAGCAGAAAATCAAGTCAAAATAAGGCGAAGGCAGAGTGATCGCAGCAGAGATATGACTGGTTGCCTGATATTTCATCACCACTGAATTTACTTGATCTTGTTTTGGCATATGGAATTAAGACAGATAACTATATACTTAAGCTTTGTTGAAAGAAACAAAATCACCATCAGAACAGAAGATTAATGTTATCTAGCATATTCAAGTTACTAAATTATGCTTTTATGAAGTTGCCAAACCAGAGCTGTAACCATGAGAAAGCATGTGTGGAAATTTCCCCTTTTGAACTGGGCTAGTAAGTAAAGGGAACTGCCAGTCTGGTGATAATTATAATCATCAGAGATGAGGGAGGATAGGCTAATTAACATCTAAGGACCATGTCTGTTAAATGAGCTGCTCAAACAAGTAGACTAAATAAACTAAACCACACTCCTGCTTAACCTGTTGTGTACCCTCCTCTTTCCTTACAGCACAAGGCATCGTGATTGTGCTTTCATCTCTAAATGGTGAAGCAGTTAAACTGGTATTAGTGGGAACACCTAAGGGGAAAAACAAATATGATTCAAAGGCAACATTTCTTTGAAATGTCTCCAAAAGATCTTTAGAAAGTTATAGCCATTCAATCTACACAAGCACTTTAAATATCAGGAAATCATTTAGTCACAAAGGTCTATAACGTAGTACTACAGGAAACTGTCCTTGTGGGATTTTATCTGTGCATTTATTTGCCTGCGAGCTCATGTAACTGGCACCTTGCTATTTTTTCTTGTTCTCTTTTTTGATTGCATCCTCTGTAACCAAGATACTGTGAGAGTATCTAAACAGTACAATTACATGCTGCAAACAAATGTCTCTAACTGATGCTAAAAAAAAATGCAATAATGTTCTTCAGGGTGTTTCTGTTCTCAAGGCGCTCTCAGTTTAATGCTCATTATGTGTGGTCTGCAGCTGCAGCAATAATTTGAACTCTTTTTTTGTTGGTGCTTGCTTTCTTGGTCTTCTCCTCCACCACTTTCTCTCAATTAAAGGTGTTTTCTTTCTGTCTCCAAACCCAGAGAACACTTTCCCTCCTTTCTTTGCACCCGTTCCTTCTCTGTAAAAGTTTCCCTCCCATGCACTGACCCCCAGCTACTCTTTCCCTTCTCTCTTTCTTCGCCTCTGTTCTCATGGAGTTTGCATTCCACACCTCCTCTGCAGACTGCACACAAAAGAGTAAAAAGCGCCACTCCTGATCTGTGGCAAACATTCCAGTCTTCTAGGCCTTTTCACACAGAGAGGGTCCCTTATCCTTTCAGTGGCATCAGCCAAAGTTTGTCTCTTGTCCTGTGCAACTGCATGAAGATGTTATATTAACAGAAGGATCAAAACAAGTGGTAGTCAATCTGCAATCTGATGCTGAAAGAGGTGAAACATTGTTTCAAATAAAAGTATTGTTTGTAAAAGAGCGAAAAAATGTGTGTTTTGTTGAAATAAAAGTATCAGCAGTTGCATTGATTTGCTTTGTACATCAAGAACATTTCTAATCATACAATCCATCTTTAATTTTGGTGAATGAAACCAGACGTCACACAGTTCAGCTGGAAAGGCAGTGAAAGTTCCAGCAGCATCTGTTCAAGTATCCTTAAAGTCAGTACACAGGAAATTGACTATTAAGCTATAAAAAAAAAAGAAGAAGAAGGTTTAAAGGGAATGGGAGTGTCATTGTCTTTAACTTGAACTTTAGCAATAAAGTTAGAGATGATTTTGCCCCAAGGCATTGCTGGACATTATTCAGAGGTATCTTAGAGAAGTGAGAAGTTTGGAGGAAGTATAGTGAAATCATTCTGTTCTTCCTGTAACTAGACATGCATTGGAGAAAACATTGAGGAGAAAGTTTGGGGTGAAAAGAAGCAGACAGAGCATGTGGCTTGGAGGAGCATGTAGGGACTTGCATTATTTCCTTTTCTTATCTCCTTCCTAAGTCCTTGTGTGTCTCATGTGGCTCAAACTTCTGAAATTCCGCAGCAATAGCTTGAAGGCTGGAAGACATCAACAACTGACCAGCCCTTTTTCTATTCTCCATGCACACCTGTCCACTTTATCCGGAGGCACAAGGGAAAGCATGCAAGAAACTCCCTGGACTTTAACCAGAAGCGTACAGCAGCTTTTCTTGTATCATGGCCGGTGATAAATGGCCATGAAATTCCCTTAGTTCTCCTGAAGCACCCTTATTGAGTCAATGATTATGAATGCACATAAAATTCTGTGGCCAACTGTGAACCTAGACACTCAGGCATAAATACGCTTTGACAGCATTAGCTTTGTCCAACATTGGCTGCTTCTTACTGAAGTGCAGGTCATTTTAGCTTCAGTGATGATCTCTGAATTTCATGATTCAATTAAAACCTTTAATATAACTTACCAGATATCTATACCAAATTATAAAATCAAAGATAATATATGTCCAATTATAACTGATTTCTCATAAATAAAGATTATTGGGCTGTTGAAATGCTCTGTCTTGGTTGGTCCAGATCACAGGTTTGTGAGCATCTTTCATTTATTTTGTCCTTCCCACTTTTGCTCCGACACCTGCCGGCCTATATACCATTAAAACAAATGGAGTAATATATATTCATCACAATCTTTTCAAACATTTGTGATCATACTTTCATATTTGTGTAACTCTTTTTGGCTCCTTTTTTCTGACATTTAACTCAGTTACACATGAACTTTTAGTCAAATACCTAAAATTATGCTAAAAATAAATACATAAACCAAAATGTCAGTGCAGTGCCTGTTGATTTACATGCTGTCAGTTTAGATTTACATCTTCTTTCTTTTTTCTTTTTTCTCTTTTGGCAGTCAATTTAAGTTGTATTATATCATTTTAACTTCAAATCTCTTGCGTAAGAAAAGGGTCATATAGCTTAGAGGTGTTTGAAATACGTACAAATCAGCTTTGCAAGACAGAAAGAGGAAAGTGGGTCGGAAATCTGTGACAGTCTTTTGTTTGTTGTCAGCAAAATACTGTCTTTCTCAAGCAGCGTTGCATTTCTTTGTTTGGCAAGATAAAGTAGCTTCAAAAACTGTACCTATTTACATATTTAAACAATTTGATATTATATTTAACCTTTCTAACTATCAATTTATACTCAATAACCTGTAATGACTAACTGAAATAAGTTTGTAGAACTGTTACAAATGTATTACATATTTGAAAACATAAATCTCCTTTACACATTCGTTTTAAGCAAATTAAATTGGATAAAGTTTTAAAAGTAACAAACCTGTATAAGTCTCACAATTCCAGTAGCATGTTGGAACATTACCAAACAATCAAGCTCAAATGAAATCTCTGAGAAAAAAAAAAAGGAGAATAATTACTATGGGCTATGGTAATAGTAAACGATTTGTAAAACTTTGTGTTGTAGAGGCAAGGCAAGGCAAATTTAATTATACAGCACATTTCATGTAGAACAATTCAAGGTGCTTCAAGAGGTTTTGGCAATTGTTAAACAGAAGAGTTTTTAAAAAAACTGATTTCTTTAAACAGTTGAATGTCTAGAAAAATTGCAAAATTGAGCTATGAAGCATGTGAATTGACAAAAATCTAAAAAAGCTTCAAAGTCATCTGCAGAGATCTGAAACCTGCAAAATAGATGTCTGCTGAATCAGTTCTTTATCCATCAGGTCTGTATAACAGGGCAGCCAGGAGAAATGTAAAGAATAGAATGATAAGATTATCTTATCTGATTAGATAAAACTGTAGCAGAACAAAATGAAAGAGTTTCTAGTTCAGGAGAGGTCTCCAAAGTGGCCATTTTTGTAATTTGGCAACATTCACTTTCCCAAAATTATAAAAAAGAGTAAAATGGCTTAACCAGGAAAGAGACTTAAAATATGGGGACCTATATTCATCATATTCATTATATGAATAGCGTATGCTTTGAAGCGGTAAAAAATATTTTGTGTCAGAAAGTCTTGTTAAAATTAGATGAATCTGTGGAATACATAATCAGATTTCAAAGGCAGGGAGAAAAACGAGGATAGACTCCAAACTCATGTAAATGGTGTAGAGCTCCTTTAAAAGCTTGGATTATCTCTAGATGAAAACACAAAAAGTGATGAAAACATCCAACATTGTAATCCCAGTTTCAGTTAGCACAACAGAAACAAAACATGCTAATTATTCTTTTAGTCAACACACTAAAGAGTTTACACAAGCTATTTAAAACATTAGTAATTCATTCAGATCATGCTTTCAGCTAAAAATCCAATGGTACAAGAAAAAAATAATCAGTAACCAGGAAAAATGACAGCTTTATTTTTGTTTCTACTGTGTTGATTTGGCATTAAAGCAGATGCAAAATCATTAAAGTGAATTCAAACAGAAAGATGTGAAACACACACACACACACACACACACACACACACACACACACATATATATATATATATATATATATATATATATATATATCACATATCGCTTTTAGATCAAAGGAAAAACATAAACTGACAGTCATCTGATGTAAAAACTGTGATTTGCAGTTTGCACGGTGTTGCATCACATTTAGCAACAGGCCCCAACAAGACAGACTCTGGCACTAAAGCCTTCCGCTGGAGAGAAAAAAAAGTCTTATCTAAGATCTTATCAGAGCAACTTTGACCCCTTATAACATCAGAGAATAAAGTCCACAAGGCAACAAAACACTTGATAGCATCAGTGACAAACCAAGCTCAGTCCCTTCTCCTCACATATCTAATTGGTGTTATCATTTGGGTTACAGTGGTGCATTTAGCATTACTTAATGTATTACACTGAAGCGTAACGCACTCATGTGTGCAGATCCTTTCTGTACCACAAGATGGCAGTGCAGCACAGTTAACTAAGTTAACTTTAAACGCTATGTCAAACTCAATGACTGTATAATAAAACTATGGGCCAGCAAAGAATGAGAGGTGTTATGAACAAATCAACTGGAGCAGAATCGAAGTTTAATTTGGGTCTATAATTTGGATAAGTTAAGGATAATACTAACAGCAACAAAATCAATAATAATTTATGTTATTTTTCTAAAAACCATTCACGTACAAACGTAGGAATTTAATGGAGTTTTTAATCAATGTAAATTACAAAGACTTAATGAATGTATTTAAGTAGTGGACTTAAAATATGTTTGAACTATTGAGAATACCTCATATAGCCTACGCATAGTAGAAAACTACGTGTGTTCCGTGAGTGTTACAGTTAGGCTATGTGTTTCTGGGGTCAGCAGCTCAGAAATCAAGCACGGCCCCCTCTGCAACGCGCACGTGTGCGCATGCACGAACCTACTTTTTGAAAAAGGAATTAACTTGGCTACTCTTTTTTTTTTTTTTTTTCCTGACCGGGCGGCACCCATCAAGTTTTTTAACACAACAAGAAGTGTTATGACGTGTCTTTTTGGGTTACTGATTTTACTGAACATGTGACTGAATTAGGCGCTCACATGGCTGCTGTAGCTGCATGATCCGCTTGAGTTTTTTAAAGGTCCGGTGATCGGTAGCTCCCTCCGCAGCGACCATCCGGAGCAGAGGACCGCTGAAAAACACAGCGCCTACCCGGACAAATCATGGCGAACAGGGGGCAGAAAGTCGTGCTGATCACCGGCTGCTCGTCGGGCATCGGGTTACGAATTGCCGTCACGCTGGCCAATGATGAAAAGAAGCGTTACCATGGTAAATGCTACATTGTTTCTTTGATCCAACCTATCAGTAGCAAGACTATAACTGTGGCTCGCTTGAAAGGCTAGGTTGGTCGTGTTTACTTTTCAATACTTTGCCATCGCACCCCTTTACGCAGAAAGTTTCGACTGGGTCGCATGCACAGCGCTCCGTCTCAACGCTTGTACATGATGTTATGTAGTGTCCACTCTTCCAGCTAACACTTTTATTTTGGGAATCATAACCTTTTTTGTCAGGACTGAGAATCAGTGGCCCCTTTAGTTCACCTATTATCATCTGAAAGCGCCGCTTCCAGGGAAGGGCTGTGCAAGGATGCCGCTTGCCAATGCGGGATTCACAAAATGAGTCTTGTCACTTCTCTTTCAATTGACTTCTCCTGCACAAAGACCCCTTTTAGTGCTATGAATTGTAGAGCGCCTGCTCCAGTTTAGTGCCGTGTCTAATGTGACTATAGTCTCCTCACTGGAGCGATTGTGAAAAGGGGGACAAAGTTTGAGACCTGTACAAGCATGGGTTCACTCTGAAGCGAGGGCCTTGTTTGAAGTCTTCATTGGGACACAGGAGAGCTGGGGTATCCCACTTTGGCATTGTTGGTCCGTGGTCCCCTCCTGCTTCTCCAGCCATCAATAATGCTACTGTAGAAAATGTGAATTGAATGTAAAACCTTTTCATTTCATGGAGCCATAGACTGTTGGACCACCTCGGCAACCCCACCCCTATTGGTAGGAGTTTGGCTCAAGACGTCTGACAAGATTTTGTTCTTAGCTGTGACTCTATACAGAACTGTGAAAGCCTTAATTACTGCAGTCACAGTATGCATCATGTAATTTATAAATGGGTAAAGGCATGACTGCTTGTATTTTACCGCTTTATAATAAACTGTGCTGGGGTAGGGAAAGTTTTTTTTTTCCCCTTTTTTTTGCCGTTCTGATCTAAGGATTTATTGCTCTGAAATAGATGAGCAAAACAAAAGTGGTGAACTGCTCCCTCCCTCCTAACACTAGTGGAGGAGATTTTGTTCCTTGCTGTGAGCTGCTTTTAATAAGGCCACATCTTAGAGCTGATCTGCTAGAAAATCCAACAGAGATTAAATATTACATTGTGTGTCGAGTAACAACACAAAACTAAGCGGCCCTCAAAGCCCCTTGTGTTTACAATGTAGTGTGGTGCGTTCAAGAATGTTTAAGCTGCCCAAGAGTGTTTCCTTCAGGAACCAGAAGAACAATGGTTCTCTTGTTGACCTCTCTGTAAAAACATCAATCTTTTTGTTGCTTACACGGACACCTGCTTCTCAAATCAAAACACATTTGTTCCAACTACAAGGTTTCACTCATATTCTCTGACAGCTTGTAAAGACAAATTATGTCACATTCACACACAATCATTCTCAAAAAATAGCTGTCATAACATGTAGTAATGGGTAAAAATAAAGTAATAAAGCCTTTTTTTAATCGAAGTTATCCAACACTGTTTGTGTTCACGCAGGAATCAGGGGAAGGTTTGCTTTTATCTGCCCAGGACAACAGGTAGATTTAGATGAATGTGGGAATATGAGGTTGTTTACTTCCTCTTAATGACATTGTGCAACAGCGCTGCCTCTTTTTCTGCTGTTAGGTAATCTCAGTCAGCAAAGCATGAGCAGAACGCACAACGTGGAAGAATCCATGGAAGCCGAGTCAATACTGTGATGATAACATTTGGTCGTGATAGAGTCCTGCGTTGTATGTAGGTTAAGCCAGTGAAATTCACAGGAAAGCTATTCTGTGTCATGTAACAGGCGTGGCCTCTCTGGGGAACTTTGACCCTAACTATCTGACTCTGTCCAAGCTGTGTGCATGTGTGTGTGTGTGTATGTGTGTGTTAATGCTGTTGTTCATTTTATAAGCCCTGTCTGCTGATGTTTGCACAGTCCAGAGCAACAGATTATAATTTTCTTTCTTTTTTCATGAAAAAAATGAAAGTGCGGAGCTGAAATAAGAGAATGAATATATTTCGCATTATATCGGTTGTTTAACGGAGTCCATTTCTCAGAGAGAAGTTTAATAAGTTTATGCCCCTAAAAATGAGGGATAGGTGTCATCTGGATGATTCTCAGTGAGAAGAGCCACGTTTCTCTCCACGTTACACAGTGACAGTTTGCGAAGACAAGCTAATGAAAATCGTTGCTGTAACCAAACCATGATCTTCTCCTAACCTCTCCCCGGTCATTTAGTTATATAGAACTAAACAGAAAATAATATAAGGTCACAAACATACAAGTAAACAAACAGATAAAATCTATGATTTTGCAAGATTTACAGACTCCCAATGAAAAATATTTTATTTAATACATTTTTATTTTTCTAAAAAAAAACAATTGTAAATGCTTCATTTATGCAAATTTCAATGGCTGACCTGGGTTTGTTTGTTTTGTTTTCTTTGGATCCCACCTCAATTGTGTTTACTGTGTTTAATGATTGGAAGGAATGCATATTTACAGTTTCTAGAAAACATAAAAGCACCAAGTTTATCTCTAACAATGATGTTGGTTAAAGAAAAAGACCAGTCCCACTATTAGATAGCTTATCTCTTGACATTACCCATGCCCTACTCTCTGTCTCTCTCAACCAGTCATCGCCACCATGCGGGACCTGAAAAAAAAGGACAAGCTCGTGGAGGCAGCTGGGGATGCATATGGGAAGACCTTGATGTTGCTTCCATTAGACGTGTGCAGTGATGAGTCTGTCAGGCAGTGCATCAACAATGTTAAGGACCGCCATATTGATATTCTGAGTGAGTGAAAACAGGCCTGTCTCCCCCCTCCTTTTGATCTGCTTCCTATGTGTGGATAAACATGAGCAAATATTTCTTTTGTCTTTTTTTATATATATATTTGAAAACACCTCATAATTATTTTTAGTATGTAACTTGTAATGTATATTTATTTATTCTGTTTCTTACTCATGTGTAAGAATGATCACCAAGAATACACATCACAAACCCCCACCTCCTGCTGCTGCAGCCTGTATTTAATAGATGCTGTAATATATCTTTATGGTTGAGAATGGCTTTTTCAAGGCAATTTGAAGGACGATAAATCACAGCGCAGTGTTCTAACTGCTGTGATAATACAATTTTAAGAAAAAGGATTTGAAGACACGGAACAGAAATGCTTTGACACACTGGTTAAATTCTCTGTGGCTTTGCAGTTGAGTGGGTTGAAGGAAAGTCTAGAAATTTCTGTGGGCAGATATTAGACACCCACAAAATGCCACGATGGGCTATCGTGAGATAAAGCTGACAGAAGTCCTGCAGCTTCATGTGTTCACAGCACCTTCTTTGCCTGATCTACAATCTTACCAGCTAAAACAAAGCACAGGGTGCTTCTGAAAAAGCAGAAATCTGACTGGATGTCAGCAACAATGCACTGGGTCACCTTTAATGGATTATGTGTTCCAGTGGATTTCATGTTTCTGGATTAATGGCTTCTGAACAAGTACCTCTATTCTTTATTAAACCTTCAGACTGGATAAAGCTTCTATTTATAAACCTGCCTCCATCTTACTCTAAATCCGACATTGCACCCCTTTCATGTAATTACTCAACACTCAGAGGTCCCTGAACATGGGTTGGTGTTATGTCACACCTCTCTGCTGTTGTCACACACTGTCATCTGGTGGCAGTATCTAGTAATGCGGTGGTAGTACTGTGGTCTAAGAAAGTGTATTCTCACAGGAGTGATTAATCTGTACAAATGAAACGTCTGCATATAGTGGCAATGTTTGACATATGAGCGCACCAACTGTGTGTTTGTGTGCTTCCCGACAGTCAACAATGCAGGCGTGGGCTTGCTCGGACCCCTGGAAAGCATCAGCATCGACGAGATGAAAGGAGTGTTTGACACCAACTTCTTTGGCGTGGTTCGTATGATCAAAGAAGTGATGCCAGACATGAAGAAGAGGCGTTCGGGACACATTCTGGTCATGAGCAGTGTTATGGGCCTCCAGGGTATGGGTTTTTTAATAATTAATTATGTACTGAATTGTATTATATCGTATTGAATTAATGTATTGCATATGGAAATCAGTAATGTCCTTGAATGTGGTTCAACAAAGAAGGGAACAATAACTTACAGTTCTGTTGATAAATAGATGTTTTAATGTAAAAACAGACAAGAAGGATCTACTCAGATATTGGGGTGTGCTTTAGATTAGTTAGTATTTGCAGGGGGAACTAAATGTGTTTTTTACCTGTGCGTCTATCTCCTTCATTTGCTGAAAAGATCAGTGGCATAATTTAGTTCAAATAGAAACAACATGCAAGACATTTTTAGCTTCTTTTTTTTTAACTTGTAGAAAGTCTCATGAGGTTGAGGTTTACCAGAACAAGACTTTCATAATGTGTCTGCTACTTGCATGACATTTATCTGTTAGATAGCTCATGTAGATTAGTACTTTATGTGTAAATGAAGTTTGATCGATTTGTTGTGTTGGTTGAATACTCTGATACTTGAGAATACAATACATTGAAGTCCTTTATCTTCCTGTTATTTGCTCTTTAATCAGGAGTGGTCTTCAATGATGTTTACACTGCCTCTAAATTCGCAATGGAAGGATTCTGTGAGAGTATGGCTGTGCAACTGATGAAGTTCAATATCCAGTAGATTACCCTCTATCCTCTGTTGAATCTTCACATCTGTCTATATTTTTTAATGATAAACCTTCCCTCACACATTGTTTTCTATCGGCCTCACCTCAGGTTGTCCATGATTGAGCCTGGCCCTGTGCACACTGAATTTGAGACAAAGATGATGGAGGAAGTGGCCAAGATGGAGTATCCAGGAGTAGATGCAGACACGGTTCGATATTTTAAAGATGTTTACCTGCCATCATCCATAGATATATTTGAAGCTATGGGCCAGACACCAGAGGACATAGCTAAAGTAAGGGATTGAGTTTCTTACTCGCATTTGATCAAACCAGGATTTAAGAATTATAGTATCAAATACAAATCATCTCTTTCTTTGTTTCTTATTCCTCTAGTGCACTAAAAAGGTTATTGAGTCAGACAGCCCTCGCTTCAGGAATCTGACCAACAGCCTCTACACACCCATCGTGGCCTTAAAATATGCAGATGAGACTGGTGGCTTGTCTGTGAACACCTTCTATAATCTACTCTTCAATTTTGGGCCTCTCATGCACATCACCATGAGCATCCTGAAGTGCCTGACATGCAGCTGCCTGCGCAGGCGCACCATCTCTCCCAACTGAGGCCAGCCTTCAATCCTTTCCTTAATCATAACTTCCCAACCCCTCAGAGTCTTTCCCTGAGGTTCACGGCTGAACAGATAGACTAGAACTTGTAACCCGGAGAGAAGAAGTGCCTTTTTAGTTCAAAGACACTGACATGATAAGCTTTGTCAGACAACATGCACAATTGCACAAGTTTTTGTTCACAGAGATGTTTGCGCAGGGTGATTTCATGTACTGACAGAAGCATGCATGCTCTACAATGCCAACACTGACAATGAATTATTGTACACACAGTACATTTAAGGAAAGAAGCCCTTTCCTTACTTTTTGCTTCACAAAAGGAGCTGAGAGGAAGAGAACGCAGACAGAACACGAGCTACAAGAAGCACAAAAACTGAACTCAGTTAATATGAGAAACAATGAAAATAGTAGAAAATAGAAAAGTAGCTTTACAATAACTTGTAGCTGTTAGCTCCAAACTCAGGCGCACCAGATTTATGACAAGTATAACAGAGTTAGGATATATAAATCTGCTTTTAATGGTCTGTGCTTTTAATTTTCTTGTTTCCCTTAATGTAGTGTTCTCATGGTCATAACTGCTGTTGAATCATGTTTTTAATCTCTTGTTAAAAGGAATGCTTTTGGTTTTCAAAGGTTTAAGAAGGGGCAGGTCAGATATTTTTGACATTGATATTTGATTAGAAATAAATTCAATCTTGATTTACCTCAAAATGTTTTGTTTTTTTAAACTTTTTTGATTAGAGAATTTTTATCATCAGGAGATATTCTCTAATACAAAATTATTATAGTAATTCTGCATCTATTTTTTTTTGGCAGTTTGCAAGACTTCTTAGTTACCAGAAGGGGGCAGTATTTCCCTTTTTTCTCGCTCAGTACTTGTGGATATCAGAGCAGACTCTTTTCTTTGCAGACATTTTGGTATGTCACCGAACTAAAAGGTTTGATGGAAATAATAGAAACAAAATATTTTACTCTGTCTCATTAGGTTCTTCCAGGGTTATGGTACTCTGGGTCTACTGGTGCCACTGAGCCACTGTAAATTAGATCTACTTGATAAATCCAAATACTACTATCTACTTATTCTCATGTGTGCAGGACTGTGGGTTGCCTGTGATAAACAACTGCAATCACTAGCTTCGGTTGCAGACATCATGTTTTCATTGGCAGAATACTTTCATTCACTGCTTTTGGTACAACTTATCTTCCACTAATGCAAGCCTCAACTGTAATTCATAGTGAACATTTAATTTGGGAATAGATATTAGTAAGCAGCAGATGTTGGCAGCAGCAACAACAATATCTCTGAAGACAAAGACTTTTGGGACCACATTTGAGTACAAAACGCATCTAAGGCCACCAGCAGAGCACATACTAGAGTTTACATATGCATTTTGTGAGGGTGCCTATCTGTGCACATGTGCACACATTAGCATGTGTTTGCATGCATGTGAATGTGTGTGTGTGAAGTTGTTATACGAGCACGTCTATGGGCCAAGTTAGTGATCTGTTGATGGATATAAAGAGGTCATGGCCTGCCCCCCATCAAAACCCCTCCCTTGAACCCCCAACCCTCTCGCACACACACCCGGCTTTGTGCCGTGTGAGAGAATGTGACCTGGTTCCCATCCCTGAGGAGGGGTGAAAACTAATGACAACCTCAGACACATTGCGCAGCCCTGAGCCTCCCTCTCCAGCTGGCCCTCTTTGCCCATCAGGCCTGGACCCCCTGGTCCTGGTCCACACTGGGAGAGGCCTGGAGGCCAGTCTGCGTCGCATAGTCCACCCTGCACATCCTGCACATCCTGCCCCATCACATGGCTTGTTGCTGTGCCTGTGTTTTCCCAAGTTCATTACATTCATCCAGCAAGAATGCACGGAGCTTATGGTAAGAGGACAGAGCAACTGGTTGCAGACCTGTGGTTTCTGAGCAGTGTACAATGAATGCAGTGCCTAAGCGCTGTATATGTGTCTTCATCAGAGGCGACAGCTCCACACAATGGAACAAAGACTCTGTCAATCACAATCAAACGGGTGTGTGTGCTGGGTGGTGGGGAAGGGGGGTAGAGGACCGAGGAGGTTGGGGGAGGAGTCTGTACATCCTGAATGTTCAGAAGGATGCCAAGACCCAATGTGGGACATTGAGGGCTAGTGGTAGGGGGTGGGTAGAGGGTGGGTAGAGGGTTTTGGGCAGCAAAGGGTGGGATGTGTTGCACTTGGGAAAATGAGAATTGGGGTGCCTGGAACTGAATAGAAGACCTATTTTCAAACTGAATGAATACAAGGAGTTACAGCAAAGTCTCATTAAGCAACAGGTCTTATCAAACCATTGTTGTGTACCTTTGTTTCCCAATCAAGGATGTAATTGTAATATAATGAGGGTAGCATGATGTAATTAGGTCTTGTCACAATTTCTGAGCCAATTAAAATACTCTGGGTTGGGCAATTTCACCTCACTAATCAGCCCCTTTTTGTTTTGGAAAGAAGAACAAATATATGTGCAGAAACAACACAAGGAAAGTAGGTAATCCTTAGTAGTTCCCTTTGGTATAATCAAAAAATATCTTTGCAAATCATGTGGACTGTTGGATGCAACAACACTTTACCACATCTTCCTCTCACTTTATCAGAGAATCTTGAGATGAATTCAAATACAAAACAAAATGGCAGAGGTCAGAAAATAGAGGAAGCTGACTTGTGACAATTAGAAATGGATGAGTAGAGGGGGAAATATGGAGGAAACAGAGAAAGTTAAAGAGAAAAAGTAATGCTAAGTGGAGCTGATGTCTAGACAGAGGTGCTTCAGACTGATCCCAGGTCAGCATGGGTCTGAATCAGGCATATCTATTTCTGGAATTACTTTGCTTGTTCACGAAGATCCAGTCTGAATAAATCTAATTAATATCACAGATTAACAGAAGTACCATATCATTTGAACCAGAAACAGAGCTACATTCCAACCAATGGTAAAACAAATGAGCTGAAAAACAAGTTTGGGTTCAGTCACCATTTACCATAGATGCATGAGACTACAGGTTTAGCCACATGGGACATATAACTGTCAACAGAGCTGAACTGGGGTCTGAGGGGAGCTATTAATCTTTATATAGTCAAAATGGGAGAAGCTGGTTGCCCTGTGACAGCAGGGTCCATTAGAGCAGTCCATAAGAAGAAACAAACACACAGCTTCCACTCTCTGACAAGTCCTTTTGCTCTTTCCTCTTCACTCTCAGTCCCACTGTCTGTCTGCCCTCTCCTCCTTCCTTCTCCATAACTCGACTGTGCAGTGACCTCTCACAGACCCAGCGTGGGTCACTTGTTTTTATTCACACATGCAGAGTGTGGGAATCATCCCTCATTCTGAGTTGAGATGCTTGTTTGTAAGGCCATTCAGGATCGATTGGAGCACAAATAAATCAAAAGAATCTCGGCTGATGCTGACCAGCCAGCCACAATTTTTACATGCACAGAACTGCTATTGTCACGATCATTACAACGTTAGCGCTGTTCCCTTTCCCCACTGCTCTTCCAGAAAACAAACAATCCAACAGGAATTTCCAGACCGGGACTCAGTTTGCCCACCATTGTGTTGTTTAAGTTCTGCTCAGTTCATTCTCTTAAAACTACCAGTTCCAGCCACTGTGGAACTCAGTGATTAGAGATTTTAATCTGTGTAAAAGGAGGGCACGGTGGTTGATTACCTTGGGCTTAAAGATGAGGTAATCTGAGTTGGGGTAACATGAGCTGCTTTTTATCCCCTTTGTTGTGTGTGTGTGTGTGTGTGTGTGTGTGTGTGTGTGTATTTGTGTGTGCAAACAATGAGATCAGATTGGTGTAATATTCCATTCGATGAGTCTGAAAACAAGGCTGCCGAATCTTGTCAATGTAAATCACTCTCAAAACCTGAAACTCCTGTTTATGTGCATGACAAGACAAGAAGCATGACTAAGTCTAATAACCAAAATCTCGAAAACAGATCAAGAAAACAACACAAGCAGTGAAGTGGGTAGGCAGAGGAGCATGCACTCTTCTCAACATTCTCTATCCTCACATTCCCTCTCTAACAAATCATCTCCTCTCTGGTTTTCAGCCGCTTCTACCACAGATCAGTTCCTTCTCTCTTTCAATGCTGTAATTAAATGTCTGGGAATCTGATGTTTTCTTAATTTACAGAAAAATAACAACATGTTTAGCTCTCTGGTTTGACCAACACCAGTAAAGAATATCTTCAACCCAAAATATGACCATCCTTCTAATTTGTTTCCCAAGGATGGCTGTGTTTTTTTCCGTGTGCCTCTCACAGCGTGAGAGTGAGTTAAGTGGGTGTTAATGCATATGTGTGTATGAATCAGAAAGAGGACTCAAAGACAGACACCAGGATGAGTGGTGCCTTGCCCGGCAACCCTGGCTATATCCCAGCCTCTTTTCCCTGCCAAAGAGAAAAACCTCGTTCAGGACCTGATCAGCACTGCCGTGGATTTGATCTATTCACTGTCGCCAAGTATAAAGATGAGACACCAATCAGGGTGCAGGCACACCCATGCCAGGAAGCCTGTCTTAGTGCAAAGAGCCGACATTATTGTTTATTCAGCTTGAGTGCATCACATCTTGGCAACAAGGGTGAGAATGGATAGACATTCAAAATTCTAGTTCATAGGAACATATGATAACATGGCTTGAGGGCCTCACTTTTATGGAATAAAGAAAATGGTTCTTGCATACACACACATGCTCCCAGACTGCAACACCACTCCATCAAAGCAGATTTTTTTCCTATTTTTTTTTTTTTTATCAAAACAAAAGAAGACCCATGTCTATTGACCATGTTCATAGATTTGTCCTTAGTGAAGAGATGTCTTTGTTGGTTATCTCCATTGGTGAGCCGCCTCCATTTAGCTCAGCCTAATCAGAACACAAACACGCCTCTGTCATTTGGCCGCTCTCCCTCTCACCCTGCAGCTCCCCCTCTGCCTCAGCTCCTCTCTTATTTACTAACACCACAAACTACACTCTGTTTTTTCTTCTTCACTTCACTGTCACTCGTTCTGTATTTCTGTTGCGTCACATCCCAACGCTTTCTTATCTGTGTTTGCACGTACAATTAACTTTGTCCTGTGATTTGTTTTCTCCATAGTTTTCTCACCCTCATCTTCCAGCTACCCAGTTTAGTCATCTAGGTAGTGTGTGTCTCTCAGTGAGGTACAGACATTGAGATTAACTCTGCTTGTCTGTGCACAGCCCGGTTTCGGTTGCTGAAGGGGGAGTGCTGCAATGTAAAGAGAATCCCAGAGGGATAAGATTTCTGTTCTCTTCCTGATGATCTGATAGGGGATACGTTCAAGCTTACAGTTTCCTTCTACAAAGATAGAGTGTGTGTGATTGAGGAAAAATCCCCATGTATGTGTACAGTGTTGCTTATAATGTAAAAGTGCTTTGAGTGGTTAACATTTCCAGAAAAGCATTGTATCAATGCCATCCATTCACCATTTCATGTGATGGAAGGTATGTGGCCGCAAACTCTATCAGCACTCACACCTTCACACTGCAAAGAAATAGCTATCTTAATATTACGGGGAAAAAACACTTAATTTCAGAAGATTCAGACTATGACCAAGTTAAATAATCTTTTTTTTTTTTTTTACAAAAAAGGATCTTGATAAGATTTCCTGAAATAAGAAAAAGTTCTGTTTTTGACAAGTGACAAAAATATCTTTAAACAGTTGGTAAAACACTCATTCCCTGTCCTTTATTTAATACCAATGTCAATGTGTCTCCAACCACCAAACATTCTTCCACAGGAATGGAGGCAAGGTGGGTGAAGTATCCTGGAGTAGGAGTCAAACCACCAATCTTCTAATTATTGGATAACCTGCGTGTGTGAATTGGTACTGGGAAGTCATGAAACTAGGTGTGAAAGATACAATATGATCACAAATATGGAGAACTGAAACTGTCACTCCACTACTTAGATAAGTAGTATTTTGTAAAACTGTTTTAAGGATCAAAATTTTCTTTCAGTACAGTGAAATTCAGGTATTTCCTTCTTTTTGGCACATTTTACTGGAACGTAGCTGTTTGGATCAAATTGTCCATCATTTTCCATTCATAGATAGATAGATAGATAGATAGATAGATAGATAGATAGATAGATAGATAGATAGATAGATAGATAGATAG
>JAOXYM010000022.1:15815584-15843616 GCA_028567055.1 Leptatherina wallacei | reverse complement strand
TAAAAAAGTAAAAGTGCAGACTCTTGCCCTAGTCCGGTTGTAAAAGTCTTATCCGGACTACTCACTGTGGTGCCCCTCTACCCCTAGTGTGCTGTTAAACAGTCTGATGGCCCTGGGTAGGAACTCGTAATAGTCTTTTCTCAAGACTATTACTCTAACAACTAAAAACACAAGGCAAGGCAATTTTATTTATAGAGCACATTTCATGTAGTGGACAATTCAAAGTGCTTTACATTGCAGAAAAGTACATTAAAACAGAAGAGAAAAAAATTTATGATAATGATAATCAAAAATCAAGATTAAGAAAAGACAACAGATTAAAAACACGATCAGTTAAAGATTTGTAGGATTTATTGTACTAAGAGGACGCTAGATAAAGTGCTTTCATGTAAAAAAAAATAGTTCCTTCTAGACACCAGTGGATGGCTAAAACAGGAAAAAAAGATTGAAGTTTAACATGAGTTTTCAGATAGTCACACACCACATTAAAAAGAACAAAAAAGAAGACTTTCTTGACATGGAAGGATTCGCGATGCAGAGAGAGAAGCACAGGTTTAGGTTATATAGTTCAGGTTGAATGTGGAACAGAAATTATCTGACTTTGCAATCTATTTACAGTCTATTGTTTTGTATTAATCATTAGATCTGGTGTTTGTAGTGTGTACTATATATTTGAGTATGTTGTGAGTTGAGATCCTCAAGGGACAGCTGATGTCTTTTTGTCTTGACCATTGATGTATCCTCTGCATTATCCTCTGCTTCCTCAGTGTGCTCCAGTTTCCAACCACACTAAAAACCTTCATATCAGGTTATATGAACACCATTGCTATTGGCCACAAACTGGAATTAGTCCCTGGACATTTTTACCTCCTGAAATGGGATGCAGTCTATGCAGTGAACATGTTGCTCAGAGGGACATTACATATACACAAGGTTTCTATAACTGTATTTGTATCCTTGATAGTGTTTTGCTGTCAATAATCTCTCATGTGTGTTAAAGTAAGGGTATTTCATGGTTTGTATTAGGTCATAAAAAAGTTTGAAAATAAAAATATTTTTGATGACATGAGAACAAAATGTTCCTGTCTTATTAGAGGCACTAGACCTTTCCCCCAGACGTTGGCCTTCTCCATATTTCCCCTGACCTGTGGAGAATGGCCTAACTGTGATCCTTGCTGGAGGTCAGGTCTGCCATGAGTACTGGGCAGGACCCCACTCATAAGATCGCCCACTTCTTGGCTATAAACCAGGAAAGAACAGAGTGATGTGTTTGGTTCATGGTGGGAAAAGCATCTCTTGGTATGTGACTTTGAGAGGAGTGTGTGGGACCAGAAAGAGGGTCTTCCCTTTCTTAGTAAAAAAAGCCTCTCCTCTTGAGGTTGTGAGAAGGTCAGAGGTCAGATGCACTTAGTGCCCACTCTCTGCAACAGGCAAAACCCACAGCTGATGGCGCAACTTAATCCAGAAGCCCCGAGGGCAGCATAGGGAATAACGGACTACATAGCTGATCTTCGTTGCACTCAGTCTACAAAATCACATAATGTGCTTTAGACATCGACAGGGAATGTCATTCTCGCTTTAATGCTAATCTTGACTGTAAGAGTGATACCTCAATAATGAATAATGGCTATCAGTTATGTGAAATTAGACGATCAATCATCATGATCACCTGATTTCGAAATGTGCAAGAGCCCAGGGGAGGCATGATGCAACCTGGAACTTTAATGCACATCTCTTACTTGCAATGTGTGCTTTTTTCTTTTTTTCTTTTACGCACTTCTCTTTTGTGGCTTCTTTTCCACCGTCTTGGTGACTGAGGTTGTTGTCCACTGTCCTCCTTTGTATTGCTGGGCAACCATTGAATCATCTCACAAAATTGCCTGTCGAAATCCAAACCTCCCAGAATTGATATCCTACAGTGACAGTCTTAATCCAAATCTATTCGAGAGATAGCATATTTCTAGTTTCCTACTGATTTATTTATGTTCATGTTCACGACCATCACCCAACTTTCCATAAGTACTTTCAATGAAACATAGTAAAACATTCCCTGCACCACTTATCCCCCCCCCCCCCTCCCTCCCCCCTTTTCATTTCTTACAACACAAGCCCTCACAGGAAAATAATAAACAGATGAGTAGGATGGGAACAGCTCCCACCGAAAGCAGCCAGGCACTTAGGCAAGCAGGCATCACTCCTCTGGTTCCCAGGAAAAAAGGAAGAGGGCAGGCCTCAGCTTGACTGTTGCAATCACAGCGTAGAACCAGAAAAACCTGAAAGAAATCACCGTTACTTGTCACTTTCATGACAGACTTACTAGAACTACACACCTCTTTTGACAAGTCTGGACACACAAACCAAGAAACTCAGATGAAAACTTTTGTTTTTCCACACAGAAGCTTTCTGTGAGGTAGAATCAGAGAGTCTTGTACTCTATTTGCAGTTTTGTGCCAGACAACCTCCAGTGAGTGCGAAGTGGGGCACCTCATGATTGGTTCTTTACTACTTTATATATTACAGAGAGATGCAGACTCTGTAAGGCTTGTGGGCCCAGACCTGTGCCAGTGCAATCAGCAGCCAAATACAGGCTTACTCAGTTTTTCTTGCTCACACAAAACCACAAATGGAAAAGACAATCTGCAACAGCTTGCACAACTATTACAACAGCATACATGCAAAGAAACAGCAAAAGAAGCTGCAAAAAAAGGCTTGAAATAACAAATATCTCAAAGATTTTCACCCTCAGCTAATCAGCATTCAGAAACACATTCAGAAACACAGAAATGTTCTCTCAAATACAAAAGCTAAAGTACTGGCTTCAAACCCCCCCACCCACTCCATCCCTCTCCTTTATTCTCTCTCTGTATTCTGGCAAAGCCTGCTTTTGCAAATTAAACACAGATCTCCCATAGATGCTGCGCTGACAGCTCCAGCTACGTGCCAACACTACTAAACGTCTGTAGGTCAGAGGGTCTAGGAACACAGGATTATTCCTACTGACTCCCCTGGGCCAGATAAGTATTTCTGTTGGCTCTACCTATACACACTTTTGTGTCACTTGGATCCATCTGTTGGCCATTGACAGAAAAACATAGCAATCATAGTTGGTTGGTGATGTTTCCAAAAGCTTTGACAGAAATATTGATTCACTGATTGGCACAGATGGCTGTATAGGCAGGGACTCACGCACATGCACAAAACATACACACACACACACACACACACACACACACACACACACACTGCACGCAAATGATATATGACATGAATAAGTTGGTAATAGAGGGAAGAGCAAACAAAGTGTGTCTGAACTTGATCATTACGTCCTTCATATGAACTCTTAGTTTGTGTGTCTATGAGTTATTCCACTGTTTAAAAAGACTGGTGTGTGGGAGTCTTTAGCTGTTAATGTAAAGTGCTCTTCTACTTCTGCTTCTGCAAAATCAAATAACTCCTCAGATGACTCCTTAAATACATACTTCTATTATCGAGAAGTCCAGGCCTTGTGCAACCTGTGGCCATTTGCCCTTTTGGCTCACAGTTTTCTCTTTCCTTAACTGTACCACAACATGTTCATGCAAAAAGAGAACGTCTTTCATCACAGCCAGTCTAACAAGATCCACTTCAGTCAGTAGACTCCAGTAACACACTGTAGAAAAAAAGGTAAGACACCCCTTTAAATGTGGCTGCATGTTAGAATAAGACAATGAAACAGAACAAAAGCACAAAGGAAACGTGCGGAAGCCATAGCAATCCATGGCACTGTGGTGAGTGTGGTGGAGGGTTTCGGCAGGGAATTGGGTACAGAAAACAGACCCATGTATGGTGAAAAGTTGCAGACCCTCATTCCTCTGGGCTTACGAAAGACTATTTTGGGGCATTCTGAAGTCTCCCACGCAAGCACAACAATTTTGGGGTTAGTTCATTTATTTATCTTTTATGTTTTTCCATCTAATGAAGCCCAAGAGGATGGGTAGTTGGTTTTGGCCATTAAGTCGGGAAGAAGAGGAGGAGGGGTGTGAGCATGTCTAGATCTCTGAGTGTGTGACTGTTGTCTGAACAATTTTTTTGTATTTAGCAACTTCATTAACCCAAAGCATCATGACTCAACTTTCTGTAACCTATTGCAAAAGGTGTGTCTGCACACAAAAGACCACTGAGACAAACTGTGCAATAGAATCAATTGCTGGCTTTGAGCTTGTAGAGGCTGTGATTTATAGTTATTCTCATATACAGAGGAGGGAGAGGGGAATTGGGGAGATGGCATGGGAGAGACCCCAGGGAAAGAAACTTCTCTCACAACCCCACTGCCAAGGGCCAAGAATGAGGTTATAACCCAAATTTCTGTTCAGATTTTCTTTGTCTGAACGTGGGTGTGACACAAAAACTTGTGCGCATACACAAAAATGCAATTTGAAGTGATAAGAACAGTACAAAGTGGAAACAACAGCTTTTTTTATGCTTGTGTGTTTTACTCATAAGCTAACACTGCTGCTGTGTGATCAACAACGACTCTTGCAGTTAAAGCTTCTGTACAAACAGATTTCACAGTTATTCTTTAAACAAGGTCATATATCTCTTTAGGCATTTTTTTTTCTCATATTGTAAGGCAATTTCGAACTGTTTTATTCTCACAGTAATTCTATTCTTCTGCTTACATGACATAAATATATCACAAAAACATCTTTACACCTCATTAGTTTCTTTTTTACTTTAATGGCCTTAATGATGTCAATGTAGCGGTGCATTTGTGTTAAGGTACAAAGATTACAGGGTTACTAAGGGCCATTTGGATTGTGAATTATGGACCATGACAGATATTATTAAATATTTCTGTTTGACTACAACCCTCATAGATTTGTGTGTTTTTAAAAGAGTTACCAAGATGAAACAGGAGCTTTCAGCATCAGTGGTATGTGACACATTGCTTTTGGGACTGGTGACAGCTCTGCTATGGCTTCAAACTTTCAGCTCTCACAATATTTAAAATAGGATGGTTGACCCAAATGTCCAATAAAAATGTCCACTTTATCACCTTAGATGCAGTTAACAATTCCCATGAGGTGAAATTTTGTTATAATAGTTTTATGGCTTATTTCAAGGGGGAATAAGCCCTCATCACTGGTTACACCTGATATGTTGATTTTAGGTCTCCCATGCATCATTTTCATGCATGTATAAAGCCCAAGAAGCTGATATATAGCATTCTGGACTGCATTTGAAAGAGCACAGAATCCTGTAAACAATCATTGAACTCCAAAAATTTGAAAATTCAAACTGACTAAGGTGCAAGCAATTCTGATAACTTCATGTGTTGCTCGGCGTTTTAAACATGCATCGCCCTGTGTCATAGCTGGGAAAATTTTAATGGGGTGGCCAAGATAAGACAGAAATTAGTGTGAACTGGCCAATCAATTGTTATCACTAACTGCAATATCTAGCAGGACCGATGTTAACTTAGAATTAGTGTGTAAATATCATGAAATAACATATATAAACATCTGCAACAGCTGCACCTTTTGTCATTATATCTGCAAAGATATATATTTATATTTGATGAGAATATGCATATCACCTCAACTTTATCCAAATAGTACTTTATCAAACACATAAGAACAACCAAAGTGCACCTCCCGCCCCATACCTGCATAAATGCATTCAATTCTGAATCTATACCAACTATCCAGGTGCACATTGCCCTTGTCGTTGACCATGAAGTCTGCCTCCTCCTGTGCTATGTAGTGCAGTAGAGATGCCTTTTTGGCCTTCTCAGTACCTCTTTATGCATGAAAGCTTGTATACACTTTCATGCACCCTGATGTGGGTCGACATCATGGTATGTGTGATAAGACTTAAGCTGTCATACAGTCTTTCTGATGTCAGCTTTATCAGAGAGACCCTATGAATGAGCCAGCATAGTTTTATTGAAAGTGCAACAATAACACACCTATCCCACTCCAGTCCCCTTCTCTCTCTGCTAGGATAAGTGTGAAGGATAAACTGTCAGACTATCTCACAGAGATCGAGTTCCACGCCGCAGCATCAAGCCTAAAAAAACTGTTGGAGCAAGAATAAGTTTGCAATGTAAAAACATTTGCAAAGTGCACAATATTTTTCTCAAAAATTAGTTTTCATAGATTGATTCGTTGCTTAAACAATGACGGCCAAACTTTTCAAAATGTTTGTTCGATGTCCATTATGCAAGCCACACACAAAAAGTTAGCCTCTTCTGTGCCATGCTAAAGCTTTTACCTCCCTGTAAACACTGACAGGATGTGGTTTCACGACAGGTCTAATTTTTGCGGAGGAGTCAAGTTCACATATCCGCAAGGAAAAGACCTCCACCTCCTTTGTGCAGTCAGCTAGCGGCTTCCTCCTTTGTTTTTTCACTGCAACTCAGTATGCATCCCACAGAACAACACTTCTGGCTGCTCTCAGACTGTTACTGTGTTGCTAAAGGAGGGAATGATTGGTTAAATGGGAAATCTGACTAATTTATTCACTGGAGAATCAAATTCCCTGATGTTTAGGACCCTCAACATGTGTGTGGGAGGAGGAAAAGAGAGACAGCTTATGGTTGCAATTTGAAGATGCTTTTTTTAGTCCCTCTTAAATGTGGGAAGTCAAACTCATTGAGCCTGGGGCGTCTGTGGGAAGGCAAGCTTGAGATCTAGGAGAGGGAAGTTAAGATCCCCTGGTGGGATTCTCTCACTTTCAACCATGAGGGGCTTTTAGTTTGCAGGGGCCATAGGTTTGTTGAAAGTTAGGGATGATTATTTACATTAGATTAATTCAGTCTGTCACAGTAAAGAGAGAGGCATACAAAGTTAATCTGCAGGAAACGGAACATGCAGCCCACACCACATGCAGTTCTCTGTAATGTGGGAATCTTGAACCACATGATGTTGCAAATGCTGGAAGAAGGCCTGGAACAGAACCACAGATTATAGTTTAACCAGGGGGTAAAAGTCAGAAATACTGGTATGATCTTGCTGCGCTCTTTTTGTGTGTGAAAGAAAAGAGAAAGAAATGGAGAAGAGAGTAAGTAAGAAACAGAGGCCATGCATGACTGTAATGGTGTAAAGTGCATCTTAGCTTTTCTCACTGGTTCCCAGAGTCTGAGCCAGCTGGATGGGAGCTGTCGTCTCTGCTGCACAGCTGCCCTCCAAACTGATTAGAGAAGCTGGCTCACTTCACCAGCAGGCATTGTGCTCTTTTATCCAAACTAAGCTTGAGGAAAATGTGAAAACACAACTGAAGTGCTGTTTTTAACTGTCTGTCGCCATTTGGAAGACATCAAATTCAGCAAAACAATTTGCCAAGCAGAATTATCTGGATTTATAAGCATTATTAATGTGGAAAAGAAAACAGTAAAATATGTTTTAGACCATTCAGATGATAAAAAATTAACATTTAAAGTAGTGAAGAAATGAAAATGACCAATTGCATTCCTAAAATATCTATATTGTGCTAGTTTGTTTTTTCAATCTACCCATCTGTACAGAGGGCCAGAGCAGTCCTAGCCGGAACACAGCACAATGAAAAAGAGCATCAAATCAGCGTGGTAATTCACAGTAAATCCTCTTAAAAGACTCTGTTCCTTCCTGTCACTCACACACATACAGAGGTCACAACCTCCGCAGTGTATGGCCACTGAAGTTTTAAAAACCAGAACGAAAATGTCACAGTCCAGCCACAGGCCTCAAGCTGCAGCATAAGAAATAAGATACCCACAAAAAAAACCTGCTGTTGAAAAAAAAGGGGGAAAAAAGCCACAAAAGGGGTTTCAAAGACACAGGCATGCAGATGAGGAGTCTGAAGGGAGTCATGTTGAGTAGAGAACATAAGATGGACTCATGTGGGGGTCATGCAGGCTTTGTCTTAGAGCGCAAACCTGGACTCAACTGGGTGGTAGCAGGTGGCTCGCAGATTTTGTTACCTGGGCTGGTTTCAAAGATCAGTGGAAACTTCCAATATTCTCCATAAATATAAACAATTAAACAATTTATATGCTTTGCACATATTTAGTTCATAAACACAAGTAGAAACATGCAAATAAAAGTAAACATCATTGAGTACATAGCTACTGTTTTAAAAAGAATAAAAATCTGATAATGGATTTGGCCACTTGCTGTATTAGCAGAATAATTTGCATAAAGCATTGGCAAAGTAAACATTTTCTTAAACATGAGGTGGGAATCTAATTACAAGGTTGATGCAAGACTTTGTCTGGCAATGCTATCAGTGTGCATGGTTGATTTCAAGTTGACTAATCTGATTCAGAGTTGGTCAAGTTGTGTTATCTGGGCTGCTACGGTCCACCAGTCCGCCCATTCTGTGAGCTCTTAGTGGGAGTGCAGTTTCCATGCAGTCATGAACTATAAAGGAGAAGTCGTGTTGTCCCCCTGCAATACTGTGGGAAAGTGCAGCTCTTGCTTCCTCTGCTTATTTGGACCAATCTGGTTATAAATGGACATTCACAAGCAGGCAGCCCTACAAGGACAGCCCAGAGCCCTCTAGCCACATGAACCCTTTAATATTCCCTATCTCAAGAGACCAGAGTTCTGAGTGAGAGGTGCTTGGGGCCACGCATTTTTCCATTCAAGAAAGAAAAAAAAAGAAAAAAATCCACTATGTTTTGAGTAATTGCTTAACTTGAGATGTTTACAATGTTCATTTAGACTCATCCTAGTAAGCATGCAGACCTTTTCAGAGTTCTGTTTTTTTATATGCTTTGTTCTCAAATTCTTTACCTTTCTTTATAGTACTTCCTTGTTAGTCATATATTAATAGTAGAAAAATAACAATCTGGCAATCAGATTGAGTGTACAACATGTTAATGTTATGACTCATATTCCGTCTTTTTCTCCCTTGCAGTCTCCATAAGACTGTTTTGAAACCAAGCATTCTTGTGCAAGTTACATTCCTGGGCTTACTAGATCACCACAGACATATTCCATATCATGAGATTACAGGCTTGCAGAGGTCAAAGCACCCACAGAGGAGCTTCATTGTTGTGTGCGCTGTCAGATCAGAAGCCAGAAGGATGGGGAAAAAGTAGTACTGGCTGATGTTCCTGGCTGAGATTCAGATTGGACCCACAGCTGCAAAGGCCACGTCCAAAAGAATACTGGGTCTGAGCTGAACTCTGACAGGTGCTGCATTAATACAGCCCCAATCTCTTGTCTTAAGGTTGATCCCTTCTTGCAGACGCCTGAGGAATGGCACTGTCTTAGGCATGTTGTTAAACACAATGCCGATCTGTGACCATAGTAAAGACCAGTATAATAGTCATAAAGAGGGCCACTAAAGGAAACAAGATGGAGGGACAGGAGAGAAAATCCAGAGGAAAACTAATGCCTGAGAATAGACATTGCTAGACTTTGTTGGCTGATCATTTGGAGTTAGGCTATGGATAGTCTAGCATTTGTGAACAGTCAAATGCTCTCAAATGACTAATCAGTGGAGAAAGAAATAGAACAAAGCACAACTGGCCCATCTTCTCAAGAAGTATTTTCTGTGTTCCTAGAATCCCTCAGTTGGACGTAGTAGCAGCAGCTGCCAGTGTCGCTCTATCCAGCCTGGCATAGAGCAGCATTAGACTTTTAATGGGTGATTAGTGTCAGATATCTTGCTGTTACTGACTGGGCCTCAACTGTGGGAAAAAGACATGCTGGTTACACCTGATCCAAGACTCAGTTTAGAGTTTCCTTATGTCTGAAGAACAGGGTGATCTTACATGTATAAAACCCACTTTAGAAAACAACCTGCAAAATATTTAATAAAGATAAAGCCAGCTTTAATGCTCCACTCGAGCATCTTAAATCATTACAGAAACATGTTCACTTAAATATTTTTTTTAAATCTCCAACAACATTTTTATTATCAAGTACAACAGTTTGACTGATTGAAACTGACAAGCTGACACTAACTGTGCAAACGGCATCAGAGTCAGGTCAGGTGAAGACCCAGTATGATTTCATAACTGACTTTCATGGGATCCCCAAAAACATGACATTAGAAGCTAATATTTCACCCTGATCTGTTAATGACCGGCACAGAAGAACAGTTTGTTACATTTCATGTAACTTACAAGCATTGTCAACATTTGCTGTTTCCTTTCAGGTTTACACTTCACTGCACATAAAAAGCATTTGTTTAAGTGTATTCTGTCCAAGAGAACAATGGTTCAAATATTCTGGTTCCACTTATGCACAATATTAGATTTACTGGATTTGACTTTTTCCCTCTTTGTATTTTGCAAGACAAACTCTTCCCCGTCCATCCCACCAAGATCTCCCACGCAGCAATGGGTTGAGACTATGCACAATAGCTCTGGAAAAGTATTGCCACCCAATCACCTGCATGTTGCACAACAGTCCAACTCCACTGCTTAGAGAACACTAGAAACAAACAGAATTACAGACATTAACATTTGGTTGTAAAATGACGCAATACATGCGCAGATTGTTGACTGTATTTCTTCACTTCTCTTTTTTTTCAAACCTGTTTTCAATCTTTTTCTCTCTGGCAATCTTTTCTAACTCTGGCACAGTAGTAGCATGTGAATGATGCCCCTCAGCACAGCAGAGAGCCGCGGGTAGACACCAGTCTGTGTGACGGCTGTGGTGTCCTCTCTAAGACAAAGACAACTTGGCAGACTGCTGGGCTGCGGCCGGATCAAACAGGCCCTGTTTATTGGACCTCTCCCTCTTTGCGCTCAACAGAGGCCATGTGTGAAACTGCAGTCTGAAGTGTCTGAGAGGCCGGCTCACTCCTTGAAGACGGGAGCCACTCAGACCACACACACAGGGCTTCTTTAACCACCACAAAGGAGGACCAGGAGGCTGATGAACTCAGCTTTCATATGTTCATATTGTGACTTCTATAAGTCATTCTGAATATACAGATATATGTACTTATTTAAAACAGCCTTTAGAAAGGATTTATTTCTTTTAATGTTGAAATACTCGTTAGTTTTAGCATGTGGGGTCTTCTCTGTCTCTTGCTCAACTATCTTCACCAACACATCTTTCTTTTAATATGCTAAGTGAGAACAATGTCCTGCTCCTGGTCTGTGTTTTTCCCATGGTGTTAGCACTGGAATGTGTGCCTGTTTCAGGTGATATATATTTGAACAGAGAGAGAAGGTCCTCATTACAGGCTGATAAAGATAGAAGAGAAAAGCCAAGGTTGAAAAACAGTTCCCAGAAACATTATTCACCAGTATCCACTCTGGGTGCTGGGATAATATCTGAGATTCCCAGTGGGACATCTTAGGACAACACAGCAACAGCATGGCTAGCATGGAAGAAAGTGTGTTTTTAAAAACGTGAATGTGGTAACCAAGAGATAATGATCAAGTTGACATGATAGAGTGGAAGATCGCGTATGGACAGGTTGCTGTCTTATCATTACATCAACCATTCAGTTCCCAGAGACTCCTTGGCACTAAACTCTGGCACCTGTACAGTACAGAAGATTTGCAGTTCAAGTTATGATAGTGGAGGAAGAAGAAGCAGTTAGGGTGCCTTCTCTGTTTGTGCCCCTTTCCCCTAAATATTATGTTTGACAAGCACAGAGTTCTTTTGCTCCCACATCCTCCTATATCTGCCCTTGGTTCCCACGCTAAGCACTCATGGTGATGGGAAGATCCCAAAATACAGGGACACTCTTAAATTCCAAGATTCTTGCGGTGTGTACAAATCAGTTGTGGTTTTAAGGGGAAAGAAGAAGGATACAATTACAAACTCCAAATGCTAATTTTCAGTTTTAAAATCTATTTTAATTCATACACAGGGAGAAAAATCTGATGTGACACCTCCAAAGAACTGCCATCAATTTAATATCCACATTGTGTTTTGCTGTTTGTTTGTTTTTCTGTAGAGTACTGATGATATGCTACTCTCACAAATAACTTCGGCAGTACTTTTACTGCTGCAACTGGACAAACAGTGCATTAAAAAAATGAATACAGTATGCCCCTAAATGGCTATTTTTTCCATGAATTCTTTGGGAGGGTGGCCTTGTTGCCTCTCTTATTATAGAGAATTTACAAAATGACAGAAAAGGTTCTCACAGAAGAAAAGAATTTCCGTGCATGTCCACCCAAGGCTACTGAGTATTCTTATCTCTACCTCATCGATCCAGTTGTGGAGAGCAGTCTTTCCCACATGAAGTCTCTTCACCCAGCAGCCTAAGCAAACACACACAGCCTGTCATCTGCATGTGGAGTAGCAAAACTAAGATGAGACACACTGAGAGGTCACACACAGAATCATCTGAGTTACTGAAACCTCCATATAGCTGTGACACACTGGTGAGGAAAGGAGAGGACCGCCTAAGGAAGGATGTAGAGAGATGGATGTGAGTGAAAGGTGGAAAATATTAGAATGTGCAGTGTGCCAGGCTGAGTCACTTGGCCATAAAGCAAGGAACTGGTCCAAACAGAGCATGTGTTTCTGTCATCAAGAGGATTGTATGTCCAGAATGCCTGCTGCATGAGGAGTTCTTGTTGCTTTGAACGTGCCCGTGTTTAGGCCACAACCTTCAACAGTACAGAAGATGAAACAGGTTTTAGCCTTGTTAAAGCACGAGCAGACATCTTGTGTGAGCCACACGTGTGCAGAAGAGACCAAATATCCAAAGAACTTCGAATCCCGTGTGTGCGACACTGAAATCTCCACCTGTTCAAAGCATTCAGTCAATTCAGTCAACTCAGTCAAGGTCAAACTTTTTTTTGTTTTTGTCAGAAAACTGTATTCTCATGACTACGGTATGCTTGCAGAAGTACAAATGTTAAACTTAGTGTTTTTCATATACTATCACTCACTACATGAAGCTATCCACTTAGCCCTGCTTGGATGAGGCATGACAAGATGGAAAATGTGTTTTGCGCGGGTTGTGCTGAAAAGGAAATCCAGGCATTAGTCACCCGGGCCCCTTCAGCGCTGTCACAGGAAAGACTTTCTGTTTTTTTCGAGTAAATGAAAGGATTCCTGAAGACTTGCCACATTTTGCCTGTCTTTGATGTCTCCATGCAGAGTGTTAGATGTGATCATTATTTAAACAGCACTTTGCATTCATTCATGTAGCCTTGATTTCAGCAACCACAGGGGTAGTGGTGCCTAATTTTGGTATACGAGAAATGGCTTGTTTTCTGAAAACCCAGAATCTGACTTCAGTGCTACATTTCTCTACATTTTGTTGCTATTTTTAGCAGTTAACATACTTTATTTATCAAGATTACTCCTTCAGATTTTCACAGTGATTAGCAGTACACATGGAATACAGAGGATCAAACCAGTACGCTCAAGAGAGCAAGCTTTTAAACAAAGATTCAGGTTTCATATGCTATAAAACTTTCTGACTGTGAAGGCAAGTTTGTATAAAAAGAGCAGGCCTCATGTGAATTCCCTACACGAGGGTGTGAGCTACCAACTTCCCTTATTTGCGACCCCCTCACTCCCATGCCTCAAGCACCACTGTGATTCCATTGACCCTCTTCCTCCTTGTGCCCCCAAGGCTGCTCTTATTGTAGCAACGTGGGCCATCAGAGCTTCCTCCTCCCTGTTTGTCCTGCGGGAGAAAGGGGAATTAGAACAAGCTGTCGAAACAGTGCTTTCATGGGAGCGCAAGTTAAGAAGACCCCAAGATGGCCCTTCTTGTATGTGTGGGAAATCCAACTCCAATGTGCTCTGCTAAGCAGGAAGATTACTGTGCATGTTCTATATATTCGCAAAGATTCTAAAAATAGATCAAAGTTAGTTCAACTGTTCATAGCAAATGCAAAATGTGAAAAGGAGGTTTGGCTCTGAAAAAGACAAGACAAGACACCTTTGACAAAACACAGACAAATTGCATCAGTGACTTAATGTGTGCTTTTCAATGGGAAGTACCCCCCCACCCCCACCCCACACACACACACACACACAGACACACACACACTTTTTTTTAATAATATGCCGGTATTTGTGGAGGTGCATGCATGTGCATTTGGGAACTAAGACAAGGGGAATAAATCAATCCGAATCCACTCATTTGAATCGCAAATATATTCTCAGTAATTATGTCCCATAAAAGAGCCAATAGTGTAATTAGAGGTTAGTACAAAGTAGAGTATGGACCACATCTGGGATCCCCCGAGGACTTCGTGTCTCAGCATGTTTGCCACAGTGTGAGAACCTCAGCCCATAAGCACACCTAAATACACAAAGTTTCTCCAAAGACAGGACGGCATTATGATCTTACATGACGGGTTTAACAACAAATGATAGGGCTGTATTTTAGAAATAGTTCAATCTTTAGTTCAGTTCTCATTCATATTTAGAAATTGTCATTGGGTCATTCCAAATACTGTGACAGGAGAAAACTATGGTACTGTGGGAAGGCTCTAGGAAATGGGATCTCATGACACAAAGTGCAACAATCACTCTTTGCTTTGACTAATGGAATTTTGAATCAAGAAACAAGTGATTCCAGATTAGGTTTTCTCTGCAGAGGAGCAGGTGGTTGCCTCAGTCTAAACAAACCAGAAAAAGCAATGACTTTGCCATGAAAGAACAACAAAGAGTGCAAGTAGTACTCTCCGAACCTTTTGTGTCAGTCTTGTTCATAATAATCCCAACTGATATAAAAACACAGTTTGAAGGTCAAGCATCCTCAATACAAAAACTGGCTTCTTGTTTGTTGTTTCCATTAGTCATTGTTTTGTCATTTTCATAATATGTTAAAGTCTTACTCAATAAGAGAGCCCAACAAGGCCCTACAATAGTAATGTCATGACAGATAAACTATGAGAAAAACTGCTGCCTGGCTGTTCAAGAATTGTTCCGAACTGCAATATTTGATTAAATATATTTTTTTTCATGATAAATCCTAAAGATATATTGATCGATAATTAAGTGAACAGATTTTATTAAATGCATTTACCAAATAAAACTATAGATGAGTGATTTCTGTTGGAATCTGTAGTAACTGATCCCTATAATCTACTGTGCATCTACTTACTAGCTGAGAGTTAGTACTATAGCCCAGGAAAGTGTGAAGGGCATCAGTTATCCCCACATACCCTACATCCTCACCCAGCTTTAATGATGGAGGGTTTGCAAGGCCTGACAGCTGCTCTCAAATTAGAGAGTAGGAAGAAACTCTGCAGGACCCAAGAATGTCTGGATTGCCTGGATTGCTTTTCTCTTCCGCAGAGTCCTGGGAAGATAGTTGCACCTAAGTCATGGTTTTGACAGGATGCTGGATAATCCAGTGCATCATATCTATGCATTCCTGACCTCATAGTATTCATCTGGAAATTCTCGCTGGCTTAGAATCATCAGGGGGCACACGGGCAGGCGATGGCTATAAGAAGATTAATATAAGTGAACAGCAGGGACAGAAAAATTGAGCGTGTCAGTTTTTGATGACAGGCCTAATAGTCAGGCCATCCTGAGTAAAAACCTCCTCTCCTGCATTATCACACTTCCTTCATTGGTTGCTAGGGAGACAGTGACCCGGCCACTGGGGTCAGTGCAGCCAGAGGCATAGTTGTAAAATTGCCCAAACAATAAAGCCAGCCTCAATAATGATGTAGTGGCCATTTAGGAGAGATTAGCACGACACAGCCTGGGACCCACCCAGGAAAACAAACTCTAACCAAACCTGCAGTAATGGTGTGAAAAGAGGTTGACAGGCTTTCCAGACAAAATGGGTGTCATTTTAAGCGTAGATAGTAAGGTTACTAGACACAAATAGGAGACACCGGAACAAGAAATTGTCACAATGAAGAGCAGAGTGGGTGGGTTAGCACGAGTTAAGGAAGATGGATTAAAGGAGTGTGCTATATTGACTGGACAACTCTAAATGGAGGTGCAGGAGGAAGAAAAAAAGATGAGGAAAAAGATTAAACACTCATGGAAGTTCAGCAACAAATGCTTCCCGATAGATTGAGAGAGGAAGACTGGATCCAGCCGTCATGCTGATTTCATCCTCCCCCTGCCATAGATCAGCATGTTGTTTTTCTTCAATATGTTTTAATAAAAGTGGAATTACTAAGACCCCCCTCCCTCCCCCTCCCCTCTCTGCCCTTGGGTGATGTAGTGTGGAATGTCTGCAGCTATCAGCCACTCCCTCCACCCACTTTGTGCCACAACTTCTGAAAGGGCTAGTACTTGTCTCATACATTTGACCCAAATGACCCATAACTAAAAAGAAAAATATAAACTCTTACAGGATAACAGTGAGTAGGAATTCTAATTCTAATTCCTAAGGCTCACCTCAGTATTTGAAATATTATAATTTCATGAAGCAAAAATATTTCTTAGGGACACAGCTGATAAAGGCTAAGTCACAACCACGTCCTGACAGATGCTCTATCGAGTCAGTTTATGTGCGTGAATAGTGTGTTTGGAATTAACTATAAATAGTGGACAATGATAAGTGGTTCCTTTTGAAGGTAAGATTTTTAGGCTCAGGTACACAAGACTAAGGCCATATTGACCCCTAACGCTTTACTCTAACTCAACCATGTCGTATTTCAGTACTGCCCTCCTTATCATTCAACTGCCTCACTCTGCCCTGAGGACAGCCAGAGAGTGAGGAAGGAATGTGCATGCACTTTTCAATCAATGACCAGTAAGCCTGCCATTTCCCAAATTCACGCCTTTATCTTGAGTTGATCCCTGCTTTCACTCCCGAAGATGACCACTGAGCATTATTGGCCACTTTTAATGAAGTCCAACAGCTGCTATGGTGTGTCTCTGTACAAAAGCACCTTTGACTGGATCTGGTTCTGCTCCACAACCAATCTAGTGTGATGAAGATGGTGGGGAAAATAACTACACATGTAATCTCACACCGCTTCAGTGGGCTTGGATAAAAGGGCCAGAGGCTTCCACAGTGGACTCCAGGATCAGAGACTGCTTGGCTGACAAAGTAAGCCGGTCTGTTGAATTTGGAAATGAGTCAAGTTCACACTGGGCACTATTACCAAAAAATGATGAAAGATGTTAACAAAATAGCTGCTGTACGTTGCTGGAATATACAGCATTTTATCAGAAGTGATTTAAGTTACATTTATATGCGTGTAAGTAGCATAATTAAGAGGAATAAAAGATCAAAGAATAAACCTGTTTCAAACTATCTGCAGTTGTGTGAGAAAGGTAGTTATAGGTTGGGCAGATATTAATTATCCCATTCGTGGTTACTTTTGTAATAATGATACCTTAGAAGTGAAATGGTATCGTCACTGGCTGTTGTTTTGATTGCATGCTAGACACGTTTAGTGTTTTTTTTTTTCTCAATGAAGATCCCAGCTCAGGAGGGCTCTGCTGGAACATGAAGAGGCACAGGTGGGGCTGTGGGTGCAGCCTCTCTCACCTCAGTGTGTAAGTGTGGGAACCACTCAGACGCCACTAGTGCATGAGTAACAAGGATCCTGAGGGAGTGTGGCGTAATCTCCTCTAACGCTCTGGTGTCTTGTCTTTCTTTCACTCACTGGAACACACACATTCAATCAGAAGACTGAGTACACTCATGCATTTATCTCAATCAACATGTATTGCAAACAGCAATCTTCAAATGAAAGCTCATTCTGAAATCACATACACACAGACATATTTGTATTGTAAATGCAGTCTCAGCCAGGTAAATATTACCTTGCAGTGATTCCATTGTTGGAAAAAAGGCAGAGCTTTGCCAAAGATGCTTGCAAGACAAATCACCTCATAAGAATTGCCTGGTAAGACAAACATGTGACGTAAATTTATGGATGAAAAGGAATTCAAGAATGAACCTGCTGATGCTACACAATAATAAAATGTTTTCTACCAAGTGTAGTTGATTATACAATGAGCTTTTAGTAATATCACTCTGTTTTGCACTTTGTCACTTAGGACAAGCCCAAACTCCTCCTTCCTGCGAACCCCGCATAGTATAAAAAACACATGAAGAACATCATGAATAAATGAACAATAAATTTATATGTGACAACACAAAAAAATGCTCTGCTAACTCTTATCATGGTTACCCAAAATTTCTTCTTCCTTATGAATCAAGAACATTGAGATTTCCCAACAGGATAAAATGATACTACATTGCATATAGATAAAGACCTAAATAAATGTTGATTTTATCTTTTTCTTTGAAAAGCATAAACAATAGCCACCAACGTGAGAAAAATAAAATAGTTTAGGATAATTGAGGATCCAAACAAATGTGGCTAATACTTCTGCCGATAAATAACATTTGCAAAACCATGTACCACAGAAAATTGCATCCACAAAATTCTCACATATTCACCAAATGTACTGGTCTAAATGGGGGGAAAAAAGAAAAAACAAGAATCTAGAATAGCATACAATGTGGCCATAATTGTGAAGGAATGTGAAGGAATGGCAATAAATTGCTGTCCTAATACAGATTTTATAGAGCTGCGTTAGTGAGGTGGTCGGGGGCAGTGGGCTGGCAGCTGTTGCTGCTTTGCGGGGGCCCTCAGGTCTTGGCCTACCCTAATGGCCAGACCAGCTGTCGGAGTTCTGTCTGTAGGGGCGCAGGGCTTCAGGAGGCGGGGAGGGCATGAGAACTTCCACCCCCCTGTCCTGGGGGGCGGGTCCCCGCCTTGTCTGCCCTCCTCTGAAAGGGGGTGATTGATGGCGCAGGGTTGACACCATGCTTCCCCAACAATTGACTCAGGAGGGATAGAGGATGAACAGAGAGCAGGGGACCCCTCCACGTCTTTCTCCTCTGGTTTTGAGAGGCAAATGCGGAATCAGTCGCAGCTATAATTCACTCATTTTTCTCAATATGTCTTTTATTTGACATTTTTAGTGCAGCATATGCCACTCGAAACTCTTTTCAAAGCTATCACTGCCACATTTCTGCAGGAAAAACTCCAGTTATTTTCTATGTTTTTCAGATTACATGGATTTGAACATGGTGTTTGAAAATGGCTGAAATGACCCTTTGCCTTTACTTAAGATAAGCCCTCTTGTTGCAATAGTCCTTTAGTGCCCTCTTTGTTACACCAGTTCAATTAATCCTGACAACAGAGACCTGGATACATGGCTCATCCAGGGTGGACAGTGTCGTGGTCTCAAGAGTGTGTGTGTTAGGTCATCAGTGGGTATCAACCCAAAGTCTCAGCACCAGGGCCAGCTAACACAGAGCTGACCTTTTGCACTGAACCCCAGGATTCTCCGTGGACCCCTTTCAGCAAGTCGCCAACACCTCTGTTCTCCTTTAAGATTTACAGCCTCATGGAGGGAGAGAGGAGTTGGAAGAGTGTGTCGGAAGGGGGGGCACTGTCCACCAGCAGCTGTTCATAGTGGTCTAGTGGTCTTAAGTAGCTATTTCACACGGAAGCAGAGTCATAGCGCTGAATTCCTCCAGCTGCCAATTCTCCAGCTCCATCCAAAATGCATTCCTGCACACAGAGATATTTATTACGCTCTTCCACTACTGTATGGATGCACATGCCTCCAGACCCTCCACGATCAGAATACTATCCACCCATTAGTAGATTTATATCTCAGAGAAATGGGGAAACAACTGTATACCATCTTGACAAGTGACAGAGGAAGATGGATACTAATCCTTTGTGTCTTGTACCACTGCCTCATAAGACTACAATTCAAAAAAGTACATGACTGAAAGAACAAAAGACTCCCCTAAGTAAAAAAAAAATCTGTTTTCTTTCTTGTGTCTGTCCCAGTTTTCTGCAGAAACTAGACCTGTGTGCACACATGCACGATTTTAATAGCCGCTTAGAAAGCTTGTGTGAAAGTCAAACACATTTTCCCACAATCCAAAGAAAGATCCATCATTCATGTATGTTTACTTTAGGCAAGAAACTCCAATCTGTTAGCCACCCTGTGTGTGTATGTCAGAGTGGGTGGAAAGAGAAAGAAGAAAAGAATCACAGTGAATGAGGTTACAGAATGTATGAATACAAACAAATCACCAGAAACTTGTTTTTTCTCTTTAGAGTGCCAGATGATGTATGATCAAATTGTGGATTAGGGGAATGTAGTATACAGGAACCAAGATGTAATGCAAACTAACAACAACCCTTTATAGATGTTTAAGATACATTATAGACACATCCTTGCTACTTCAATATATGCAAAAATCTCAAAGACAAAGACCTCTTCAAGCATGGGGTGGTGTTGTCTCTTTGTTTTGTATTTTCTTGGAAAAAGTGATACAGGAGTGGAAAGGTGGCTGAACAAACAACTAAAATCCTGGGAAAAGCAGGGGTGTTTCTTTCCAAACTTAAAATTTTTCCTTCTCCTGACCAGAACAGAAACAAAGAGCAGCAGTCTTATCACCAGGGAAAACAGTTGGGTGTGAACATCCACGGGGCTACATGTGCCATTGCATACACAGTGGACACTGAGAGGTGCTTACTGTTTCTTTACCACTCATTAGGGTACAAAACTTAACTAAACTCCTACAGTCCCTGAATGTTGTTGAAATCATACAATTATGAAAGAGTGGTCAAAATCAAAATCAAATAAAAAAAATAAAAAAATTAAAAAAAACTGAGTCCTGCTCCACAATTGGCCCCAATGTCTTTCTGTAGGGGGTCTCAGCTGCTGATTGGCCGTGACCAGTTTTCTACAAGGGCTTCTAATCCTCTCCACACTCTCGGTGGGTGCTCTTCAGGCTTTTCCCACATAAATCAGTCTGGCCTGGGTGGTAAAGTCATCACGTCCACTGTGTCCACACACACTGCCTGTTAGTATCCCTATCACATGGAGCGTGCTAGCTCTGAATGGCCACCAAGCCTGAAAGGAGTATGATGGCTGATCACGCTACACTGTGACAGGAAGAAGTCACAGATAGAGGGAACCCTAATGTTTTTGTTCTTAATGAAGATTCCCAATAAACATTCATAGTGCTGGAATGAAGTGAACCCATAAATTGAACAGCTGGGCTTTTGAGACCAATATCCAAAGATAAACACTTCTGGAAATGAAATCTAAACAATGTTCAAGAAAAACTTTGCTTTCCTCTTTATAATAGAATGGCTTCAGCTCATGTCTGTTTGACCTTGAAGTCCAGGAAATAAATATCTTGGCTCTGACTGGCTCAACCCAAAAGGTGTATTCCATTAGCTTGAAGTCATTCTGACATTATCCTGTAAAATATGAAATTAGGAATTAAGATCCCCCTTAATGATGGCAAGCTCCTCAGGGCCAGTATTAAACGAGACAGAGACAGCAAAGTATCCTAAAATCATGTTACTCACTAAACAGCACTTCACTTTTGGAAACTTGTTTTTATTTTGGTGTACATTTTCTCTGTTTAAGTTTTTCTCAAACCCTTCAAATGATATTTCCCCAGGGGCACTGTGGAATCAAGCTGCTCTCTGACAAACTTTGCTTGCACAGCTCTTTGCAAGGGTGCAGCATAATTTAAATTATTTTGATTTAACAACATTTTATTCTCTTTGAGCCTAAAAAATCTAATCATATCAAATTTTATTTATAAAGCGCTTTTCATGCCAAGAGCAACACAAAGTGCTTAACATAATAAAACCAATCTTTGCATATTCAAATAAAACAAGCCTCTACACACCAAAGTATATAAAATAGCAATTTAGAAAAACACACCTGATTCTCTATGACACAGTCACACACGTATACACACACATACACAAACAAAGTACATCCACCACCTCATTAGGAAAACACTGGAGTTAACAATGTTAAAAAATCAAAACAATACAAGGAAGGGCATGTTTATCTGTATAGCACATTTCCTGTTCAAAATTATCCAAATTGCTTTACATTAAACATTAAAGCATTACAGATGGTTCAAAGAAAGCATTAAAAAGTAGAAAAAGGCAGCAACAAATAGCAAAAATCACAATAAAATCATTGAAAAATAAATTATAGATTAATTAAAAAAAACACAAATTGACTTGATTAAAACTAAGATAAGTTCAAAATTACTGTGCAGATTTTATGCATAGATGCAAGAGAACATAAATGTTTATAACCTGGATTTAAAAGTTTCTACATTTGGTGAAAGTTTAATCTCTACTGGCAGTTTGTTCCACTTGTTTGCAGCTTAAGAGCTAAAAGCTGCTTCTCCATGTTTAGTCTGGACCCTGGTCTGGACTAGCTGACCTGAGTCGAAGACCTGGATCGAGGAGCACTTGTAGGTTTATATTCTCTAAACATATCACAGATGTATTCTGGGCCTCTGAAAGCAGATACGAGCAACAAAAATAATAAATACACATAAAGGAGTTCATTAAAATAATTTACTAAAACAAAACACAGTAAATTAAAATAATAGACAAAAAAACATAAAAAATCAATTCAAAGCTAAGCTAAAAAAGATGAGCCTCTTTTTGAAAATATCAACTGTCTCTGCAGCCCTGAGGTTCTCTGGCAGGATGTTACACAGAAAAGTAACATTTATTTACAGCTAAAAGAACCTTAAAATCAATCCTGAAACACATTGAGAGCCAATTTAAAACTAGTGTAATGTGATCCCGCCCTCTGGTCCTCGTCAGATTACATGCTGCTGAGTGCTGAAGTAATTGCAGGTTAGAAATACTCTTATGGGGAAGACCAGAGAGCAGGGTATTACAATAATCTATTCGACTAGAAATAAAAGCATCCATCAACACCTCCATGCTGGCGAGAGATAGATATGGACGGATTCTGGCTATGCTTTTAAGATGATAAAATCCTGTCTTTAAGACATTCATAATATGTGGAATAAAATCTAGCTCAGAGTCAAAAAGGACTCCCAGATTTCTCTCTAACTGACAAGATTTAAAGTTTTGAAATTTTTGCAAGATGATCTCTCTCTCTCGTCTTCAGGACCAATAATTAAAACTTCCGTTTTGTCCTGGTTGAGCTGTAGGAAATTCTCTGCCATCCATGACTTTATATCTAAAAAAAACAATTTAAAAGGATATTAACTGTCTCTAGGTCATCAGGGGAGACACAGCGATGTAAAGCTGAGTGTCATCAGCATATGTGTGAAAACCAATGCTGTGCCTCCTGATAACATCCCCAAGAGGCAGCATGTACAGATTAAAAAGATTTGGGCCTAAAATTGATCTTTGGGGAACCTCACACTGGATTCTTAAAGTGCATGTTTCCATACAAAAAACTGTTGATCTATGAGATAGGAGTAAAACCATTAAAGAACAGTACCTGAGAGGCCCACCAGACTTCTCAGTGTGTGTAATAAAATCTGGTGATATATTGTATCACAGGTAGCATTAAGATCCACTGGCACCAGGACTGAAAGTTTTTTTGGAGTCCAAATTACACCTGAGGTCATTAACAATCTTTAAAAGGGCAGTCTTGGTACCCTGGTTTGTTCTAAAACCAGACTGATATTTTTCTAGAATATTGTGTATATGTAAAAAATTTTGTAATTGAACAACAGCAGCTTTTTCTATCATTTTACTTAAAAACAGTAAGTTGGATAAAGATGTTATCAAGAATGTTGGGATCTAAATTACACTTCTTCAGAAGGGGTCTCTCCACTGCTGTTTTGAAGATAGATGGGAAGACACCCGTCTGAAGAGAGTAATTTACAATGTTTGAAAGCTCAAGCTCAAAGAAACCATAAAATGTTTTTAAAAGCGATGTGGGAATAGGTTGTTAAAAGGCAGGTTGCTGGTTTTAATTGCGAGAAAACTCGACCAAGCATCTTTTTTCAACCAGGAAAAAACTTTCCTGTGTTTCCTCAGGTAAAAACAATGCATCAGATATGTTAAAATCAACATTTTGTTGAGATAAAAGGCTGGATCTAGTAGCATTGATCTAATTTCTGAAGTGGTCTGCAAATTCCTCACATAAAGGATCTGATGGGAGCACGGAGGACTTGTTTATTAATAGATTAATTGTTTTTAAATGGAATTTTGGGTTAATTGTATTGTCTGCATTGAGATTACCTTTTATTGAAGAATTTGAGTTTTTCCTGAAAAATTTCAAAACGAATGGTTAATTTTGTTTTCCTCCATTCCTTCAGTTCTCACCAGGGCCAGATGCATGGCGCATCCTCTTCTGTGAGAAGGCTGTGTGACGTATTGTTTAAATTCCAGACAGTTTAAAAGATTTACAAAGTCCTTCGCAAGAGAATCAGAATTGTTGTCAATGTGTGGGTTAAAATCACCAGTTATTGAAATTTAGTTGTATTTTGAGTGTAAATCAGTTAGAATATTGTTGTATAAAACAGGAAGGAAGCTTAGGTGATCTTTAAACTGTAACACATAAAACAGAAGGGTTGCTTAAAACAAAAGTGAGATGTTCAAATGAGTAATCATTTAAAGGGGTTATTTTGGAGAAAGATGAGCTTCGAGCGATTGGTGAGAATAACACTTGAAAACCTTCGACTTTATCTGTGATTCCTGGTTGCACATTTTCTGAAACTTCTCTTTTGTGAGACATTGTTCTTTTCGCAGTATGATTCTTGTAAACAAACAAACCATTTTTGGAAAATTTTCAGCATTGAAAGACTATAGAAGGGATGGTGCCTTTCCAGATGTGCAAGTGGCTAGTTCTGTAGGTACTAATGCACCCCCATACCATCAGAGAAGCTGGCTTTTGAAGTGAGTATGCGTAACACAGTCCCTCTCCTCTTTATTCAGGGGGAAGTAGCATCCATGGACTCCAAAGAGATTTTTTTTTTTTTTTTTGACTACACAGAGAACAGTTTTTTCATTTCAAATAAGCTTTGGTCCAGATTTTTTTTTTTTCATGTAGGGTTTCTTCTTAGCATAAAGCGGCATTTATGGATGGAATGGTGAGCAGTGTTTGCGACAATAATTTCTGGAAGGGTTCTTCAGCCCATGCAGGAATTTCCATGACAGAATTGTAGCTGTTTTTTGTGCAGTGCCACCAGAAGACCTAAATATCACTGTAACCAGTATTGATTTTTGGAATGTCGCTCATGAAAAAAAAGTGTTGCTGGATTCTTGGAATCTTATGTACTTTAGATAATTCCTTTAGTTTTTCCCATTCTACATTGAGAAACATCACTGAAACTTCTTTACAATTTGTAGATGCAGTTATTTCAGACGATTGAACTTCTAAGAATTTTTACTTCTGATTGACTGTGTCGCTAAGGTGTTCATTTTAAACCAGGTCATGTTACCGGTTATAATTAACGTAATTAGTTGCAACAAGATAATCTAGCTGTTTTTGTTACTATTCCAGCCTTTGGTTGCTCTATGTTATTGCAATCAAATTCAAGATAAGTTCATATTTTTCATGAACGAGTGAAATGTCTAATTTTGAGCATTTGCTGTGACTTCTGTGTTCTTTGTGAATAAACTACTAGTTCTTGAAATTTGTTTTATTTTCATTTTATATAGCATCTTACTTTATGAGTTATTCGTTAGAGTACAAGTTCTGATTGTGTGACAGAGACACTTTTATTGACCTTTACTGCTCTTAAGAAAGCTCTGAAGCCTTGGATGTGATGTGTTGTTATGTCAGTCTGTGAACCTGTTACACATAGCCACACTTGCTTGCTGTGTGAAAAGTAGAGCTGAGCTGCAAAAGCCACTGACAGCATGAGTACAATGTTTAGCTTTTTAGCCAAGGGTGGTCTTCGTTTAACAGGCTTTGGTCACCTTTCATTCTTGACACTGCAAACGAACAGTATCATTCACATGCAATTCTGAATAAAGCTTTTCTGTTAGCACTGTGCGTCACAATAGTACACAGTATCCAAAGGTATTAAATGCTCAAAGGGAGGAATTACAGAGTACTTTGTACAGCTGGATATACAAAAGCTGAAAGGTGCTGCCAAAGGCAGGTTCTACAATAGACAAGCAAGCTAGTTCACTTAATGTAGAACTGCTATTTCCTTAGCTTTACCTCTATGAACTATGAGCAGTGCTAACAATGTTCAAAGGACAGAGCCGCTCTTTTTTCAACAGGGAGCAGAGTTATAAATTCTGACGTGTCACGTCTTTGTTTGTGATTAGAGATTCCCCCTGAGTCCCCGCGAGAACTTTGTCACCAGGGCTTCCACTCTCACAGTTTCCCTCCAGTACAAACAAAACACTGATTTATTTGTTCAGTTTGTTAGTTTACAGAACAAGAGAGTGTGAGAAAGGGAAGATAACAAGACAAATGTGTGAAAAATTAGTAAAATTTCATTAAAATGACAATATACACACTTAAGAACCAAGAGATGAACACAATAAGTCCCATAATAAACCAAGGGCAAAGTTCTCTTTCATTTTTTAAACAATTAAAGAGGTCATATTTCCAGAGGGAAGGGCCAGGGTATCCACTTCCACAAATGAGAAGAAAAAAAAGCCGAAGCAGAATGTCTTCAGTGGCTCTTTATGCTCTTTATTTTATTCTTCACATACTTCAAGCTCTTTATTTTCTGAGGTCAAGTGATATCTATTGCAAGCTTCTCATGGAAAGAATTTCCGCTTAACTGGGATAATTTGGGAGTCTTCACTTTCAAACAGTTAGGGCTACAGTATTTCACAGGAATGAAACAACTTTGCAGACCTTGTGCACAGATAGCAACATGCTTTAAATACAACTGTCTGACCTCGAACACATTGAGAATACTCTTCCTGGGATCTCTTCCAACTGGAAGCCACTCTAAACACTGGCTACACCTGTCAGATTTGGGAGTGTGCCTACAACAACCCTCAGGGTGAAAGACATATTTCACAAGATAAAAACACAAAAAACTGCTTATTACACCTGCTTGTAACATACATAGCCTGTTTTACACTGCCCTCCATGCAAATGTCTGGTGTACACTTGTGACTGCACAGCTGGAAATACATTATCTGTGCAAAGATAGCAGAGTCTGGAAACAACTCAAAGAAAACCTTTGTTCCATTTCAGTAATATAAGCTCTTTGGTCAACTTCGGTTGTTTTTTAAATGTGCTATATATATAAATTTGATTTGATTTGATATGCACACTTCTACCACATGATGGGTGCCAAATGAAGCAGGTGTTTGTGAGGCCTTACAAGCTTTTATAGATGACGTCACATGCACTAACGAAGCTGTCTCCAAACCAGCCTGCTGCATTCATGGCCTAACCCATGCCTGTAATATATGCAAGTCCAGGAATAGAGTAATAAGGTGGGGAAGGGGCGGGGGGCTTTGGTGTCGGAGTAGTGTGCTTGAATATCCCCTGCAGAGAAAAACTGTGTCATAATGCTGGGCTGCTTTTATGATTCAAATCAAGGCTATTGTCTTTAAAAGCGGCCAGCTCTGCTCTGTGCAGAAGAACAACTGAGGTACTATACGCCGGCTGCAGAAAATGAGTCCACTGCCATAGGCTGAGGAGGTTTTCTGGCTGAATTGAGAGGGCTGAACTAAAAAAGCAGGACTCTAACTCTGAACACTGGTCATGGGTATAAGAAGAATGCTTACTGTCTGTCTCTCTGCTACCCTGTAAACACAATTCACTCTCTTATCAGCAATTCATCAACTTTAAACACACAATTAAGCTCACTCAGAATGGGACACATTCCAGTCTGCCTGCACAATGCATAAGCTGTAATCTTGCTGATGTTTTTGTTGTTTCAAATTTAGATGTACACTCAAAAGGAATTCTTTTGAATTGAAATAAATAACAATAATAATAAAAAAAACTGGGGTTATCATTAATTTTTAGAAGTAACCTCACAAAATTTGACACCTTATTGAGTGAGCATAATCCCAAGATTTTTCATGCTTTCTTGTCTTTATATCTTGCTATTTGCTTTTATGTCATGCTATTTGGTTTAAGATTTGATTTTTTTCAGTTAATCATTTCATTATTCCGTCATTTTGTTTAATTTGATAGAGCTGGATAAGCCCTAACTAGAGTTAGACTTCTTTTCTTGTCTCCATTCTCTCAGTATTAAATGACAACAAAAAATAAACATTCCCGTTATTGTAATGCGTGTATGCCTGGGTATGTGAGTGTGCGCGTGAGTGCAACAGAGAGTTGGTGTGAGCGTGTGTGTGTGTGTGTGTGTGTGTGTGTGTGTGTGTGAGAGAGAGAGAGAGAGAGAGAGAGAGAGAGAGAGAGAGAG
>JAOXYM010000022.1:15786755-15815484 GCA_028567055.1 Leptatherina wallacei | reverse complement strand
GTGTGTGTGTGTGTGTGTGTGTGTGAGAGAGAGAGAGAGAGAGAGAGAGAGAGAGAGAGAGAGAGAGAGAGAGAGAGGAGGAGGAGGCGGAGTGATACCAGACGCTGGGACTCATCGGAAAGGAAAACTTTTTCAAAAGTTTAGGAGGTGAGAGGAGAATCACAGCAGCCGTGGCCGTGCTGCGGAGGATAATACGGGACTGGGACTAAACGCTGACTATATAAAAGACAAAACTTTAATCGATTTTGGAGCCTTATATACTTTTGGTGAACTTAACAAAGGATGTATTTCTACTAAAAGCACTGTTCGAAACGCTGGAAACTTTTCCACAGAAATGGAAGGGAATATTCCATGGATTATTTTGTCATTTTTATTGTTTCTACATTTCGGTGAAGGTGAGTTAAACTCTCAATTTAACACTTGCAGCATGCAAAGTGGGTTTTAAATCCACAGGTTAACTGGACATGTCCGGACAGCCGACCCCACCGCCCGCTCCCCTTTATAGTCTAATGACTGAATATAAGGCTATCAGTAAGATGTTTATTTTGTGCAAAAGTCTTTATGTATTTTTCTTTCTTTTCTTTCCTTTTGTTTGATAATCATTTTTCTAGTAATTTAAGGAATAGACAAGAAAAATCAGGTTTCCCAAAGCCCTTTGTAGTATCTAATTGGACCGCCTGAGATAATAGCAGACCAGCTAACAGAATCAAATTTGCGCATCTCATGTTGAAATATTTCATTTACATTAATGTTTTTAACAGTAAGGGGAATGAAGTACACTATCACCTTCTGTTCTGTGGAAAACTAAGGTATTATTATCCTTGCTCAGCTATACTGATATAACAAAGCCAGAAGTGAGGAAGTTTGAAATTACTTTAAATTCACTTGTTACTGCTCTAAATGGTTAAGGGAATGTTTGTTAGATATGATGAATGCTTGTCTCCAAGATAAACTCGAGTGTAAGCAAAAGCAATCATTTAATGCCTGTTTGGCTACCCATCAAGAAGAAAACAGTTTATCTGCCTTCTACTAAGTAAACACTAAACATGCGGGAGTGTCTGCAAAATGCCACAAGTGGTAAACGCCTGCTATCCAGACATCAGTGAGTTTGCAGAGTTGATGAAGATTTAGACTTCACTGTTTGCTTCATCCAGAGAAATTACAGTTAGGACTTAAACACGTTTTTTTTTTAAGAATTACATCAGTTGGTGTGGTTCTCTAACATATTTCTTCAACATTCACAGGGTTCCGTTGTATCAGACCCTGTGAAAATGGAGGAACATGCATAGATTCATCTTCTCGATGCATGTAAGTGCAACATACAGCTTTGTTTTTGTTTGTTTGTTTGTTTGTTTTTGTTTGTTTGTTTTTTTACAGATGTAGGCCTACCAGAAGTTGTTTCCTGCTCCAATACTTTGTAAACTTGTCTTTTGAAAAAAGGTTTGAACCAGATGTGTTGACTTTTAAACAAACTCTGGTTTGTCAGTTGGTTATAAAATGTTCAAGAGTGGAGAATTTAGTCATAAACAATTAATTGATTAGTTATATCTTTCTTATATCTGTTTGCCTATCCATTTCTAGCACCCACATGTTGGCTGAGTGTTGAAAGACATGACTAATTGATTAGGCCTACATTAATGAGCATCATCAAGCCTCAACATGTTTGGCTGCCTGATTTCATCTCTTGCACCTGTTAAAGGGTTTTTTTCTAACATAGATCACCAAGTTTTAGTTGTTGTCTTTCTTTCTTTCACCCCCGCCCCGTCCTTGCTGTTTTCAGTGTATGAGTACGTTTTCGTTGTATGCTTTTTGGTTATGATCTTATTTCTGTTTATTTTTTCTTACTTTTTGATTAATTGTCTTTGTTTCCCGCTTGTGCCTGAACTGTTGAGCTTTTGGATCTTCTGACTATGATAAGGCTTTTGTTTTTCAAGTTAGTGAGGGGGGGTTGTGGGAGCCTTTTACAATAGTTAAATTAAATAGCCTAGAGTGTCTTGCCTGGGGGGGTCATTTGCCCTTTTTAAAAACCCTTTAGTTTAGGAAACATGCTTGAGTGTTTCAGATGAAGGAGATACAATAATGGAACAGAAGACCGTGGTTTCCAGCTGCCACCTTCCAAGACAGTAAATTTATTATTTTATTGGTGAGGGCTTTCAGTTTACCATACTGGGGGGTCAAAGTTGAGCCAACACTATGAATGCACTTGTCACAGGGAAGTATCTGTGTGTTGATGTGCATTTGCCAAGAGTTCTATGAAGTCCTTATACTGCCAAGGGTAGCCATTACACACTAGCCAATGTGTAACTTGGCTGCATGTGAAGCAAGTAACCACTACCCACATTTTTTCAATCATTAGCTGTAGCCAAGACGATTGCGGGTCATTTAGTAAATGTATAATTTTATCTACACAGATCTTTCGGCATCATATCTATCATATCTAACAGCTTCAGAAGCAAATCCTTTCTTTTCATCAACATAGAGATAAGCACTCCCCTACAAGGGAAAATTAGCAAAACATTCAGTGTTTAGCCTTGAATATACAATAATCACCAGAATTTGTATTTTTTCCCCTTTGTTTATTTTTGTTCTTGTTTCCCTTTGTGCTGTGGACACAATTATGTACATATGTTAAAGGAGGGGGGGGGGGGGGGTCTGTAATCACTGCTTGTTCTTTGTGGGTAAAAAAAGAGAGGGAAAAAAGTAGTTAAGAGTGCAAAAGCAAAGAATTTCTAATGGAAAGGGACATCAAATGTCACAATGCAGAAAGAGTCCCAAAGCAGTGCAGAGCAGCAGAGCGGGGCATGGATACATGAGAGTGGTCAGACCAGTCCTATGAGTAGTGGAGCCACCCCACCCCTTCCCTTGGGAGCCCACAGAAACGGGAGATCCAAAACAGCAGAAAAGATCCTTTCTTCCCCCAGATACCTGACTGTAACCTGGCACCACAGAACAGTGCAGGGAGGAAGAGAAGAAAGGCCACAGCAAAGAGATGGCAATATGGATGAAGTGGAGAGAAACAGAATGTAGATACACATACTTTGTTTCATATAGAAGGAATTTGGAAAAACAAGCTAGAAAGCAGAGATGTTCCAAAGGACTGCACACATTGCTTTATGTGGAGAACATTTATCTGTTTCTGAGTGTCATCAAGCTACTAGGTTATGACATTTCTGTTAAAGAAAACAGCTTCTCTAATGACAGAAATAATCTTTGTGTGCCAGGTGCTATTGTTACTGCCCCAAATACCAATGTATCCTGTCTTGTTGGCAAGAAAACTACACTACAGCTTGAAGGGGAAATAAATCTAGTCAGTTTCTTTATGTGTCTTTGATACAGCTTCCTCCTCAGGTAACATCTTTTTTTTCCTGTTTGGTTTCAAAGAGAATTTAACATAATGTCCTATAAGTGGTTGCATTTCCCACTCCGAAAGAGATGAGAAAAGTAAAAAATCCACATGTACCAGCTTGAAACCAGTGTGCAAGTACTGCAGTGACCTTGTGGCAAAATGTGCCCATTGATCACTGGCAAGTGATTTTAAGTGGTGACATAAACACAGTTGGAATTGTAATCAAATGTATTTATTTTTTGTTACTAAGTTCTGACTACATATTTGATTATCATGCTGAGTGTTGGTCTTGTTCTACAGATGATAAATGCCATTCACCGTTAAACTAAGAAACTTTCTACTTTTTGTGCTTCAAAGCTCATTTCGCATGGAAACACTAGCTTTCTGTTATTGCTGTGATCATCAACATTCAACAACTTCTAATAAGCACTGATATAGCATGATGTAGATTCCAAATTCTTATCTATCTAGCAATATGAGGTTTTATCAGCATTTTTCTGGTACATTACTCCTCATCCACAGTGAAGATCTTCTGAGTATTCCCTTTTTGATCTGGGAATGGCTTGGAGTTTTGAACTTGACAGTGAATGGCTGTTAATGCCACAGAGTGCAGCTTCTAGGTGAGCAGTCAGGAAGTCCAGTTAAAGAGCCTTGGCCCTCAGCTCCACCCTGGGAGCAAAATGTGCTTCATGGAGAGGGCAGCAGCGGCATAGCTGGAGGAGAGATAATTAGGCAGATTGAGAGGGTGTCATTCAGAGAAGATCCAGCTGGAGGGATTGGACTGGGGGGTAGGGAATGGGTAAAGAGAGGCTGGGTAAAGGAGGGGGTAGGGGGAGAGTGGGCGGGGGGGGGGGGATAGGACAGCTGGTGGATGTTGTGATGGTAATCCAGTGAAGTCAGATCTTGACAAAGAGAAAGCATAGGGCCAGGTGCTGCCATTGAGCAGTCAGTCGCCCCCATACTGCGAGAGACAAGCTTGTGGAGGAATGAAGCTGGTAGCCCACAGCCCCTCTAGCACATGTTGCATCTCTCACAGTGCAGCAGCAACTGAGTCGCTTATTCTGTCTCTTCCGACTCATTCTCTGTCCTTCAGCGCAGCGGCACATCGCAGATTACAACTAGCTCTTTCCTCTCCGATCCTCTTAGCCGAGTGGAAATGTATGTAGACCCTCTATGTATGCCATGGATGGGATACAGTGGTCCACTTTAAGTTATAAATGTTTCGCCCTTGGCCTCAGTAGCAAAGTCAGCATATAAATTGTGGATGTTTTGTCGTGACCCTGAAGCAACTCCCAGTCTCTTAAAACATGATGAAAGAGGACATTTTTGACTTTGATAAGGAGCAGGCTGTCCACGCAGCTTACTTTGTTTAACTTTTGGAAAATACAAGTCAATATACAAGTGCACATACTTTTGAAGAAAGCACAGCATCCTTTCTTTTTTTCTTTTTTTTTTTACTTTTCATTACAGGACATTTTAATTTCTCAGGATATGACACAAGTTCTCCAAATAGGAAATGAAAACTATTTACAGATTTTGCTTTTCTGTTACATAAAGTTTAGAAATATATATTTCCCTAATAAGTAGAAATACACATACATGCCAAGGCACATATTTACTGACAGACCATTGCAAAGAGACAGATTATATTATTAGTTTAGTTCACTGCACCTCAGGGCTGGTGTTTTCTTTGGCATCTTTATGGTGTAGAAAGGAATGCTTAGTGAGGAAGATTCTTCCTCTCCCTCTGGTGCTTTCAGGTTATTGTTTCTACCTCCCATCCATTCACCCAGTTTGCCCCTTCAGGAATGCCTTGAACAAAACCGTTAGCCGAGTCTCATTGAAAATTTGACTTTTGGAAACACTTGTTTGATTTGCAATTAGTTACTCTGCAGTTTTGGGAGTTAACAGATAGCCCCCATCAGTCACGCCGCCCTGTCAGGCAGATGGAGCCATTGTCATCTCTTTACCCAAAAAGTGTGATATTCTGCAGACAGACTAGATTCAAATGGTAGTGTTCATATCCGTCAGGAGATGAGTACTATCTGACAAAGTGGTTAAAGATTTGGGTTTGCTATCCTTGCTCGTCTCTGGGTCATGTTTGGAGACTGGGAGCTGTGATTCCCAGGCCCTGTCAAAGGAAGCGGTGCCTTCTGACCCCCATGCTACGCACATCCTGTCTTATCTTAGAAGCTTAGTCAACTTACTGAGTATACTGAGGCCTCAATGCTCCTTGGTTTTCTCATCTTTTGCTTCATTTTGCTTTAATCTTTCATTACATCACGTGGTTCGATTGTGCTAAAAATGCTACTTTGTTTTTAGTGCACGTCTTAAAAAAAAGTGGTGATGTAGCGTGTTTATTCCTTCACATATGACATATTTAGAAAAATAATGTCCGTTTTTTTTCCATTTTTGTGAGCTGGCAGTGGAACATCCTGTTGGAATCTGTGTATTATTCTTTTTGGGGTCTATGTATGTCTGAACCACATGCTTATGTAGGGATAAGCCTGCCTTTGAAGTCTCATCCCCTGGCTGTTGGTTCTTATCCAGGAGACAATGACTTCTGAAGACATTCAGGCAGGTCTGATTGGAATAACTGAGGTCCACCAGCAAAATTTCCCCATTCTCTCCCTCCCTTTAGGGATGGGCCCATCATTAAATGATTCAGGAAAAGGCATTTGCTTTTCCACTGAGCAGACATTCCACAAACAACTCTATTTCAACTAGGCAGCTTTTTGCTAATGTTTACTTTTTTGCTCATTTGAGATTATTCCATATTTTTAGAGGTTTTAGGGTTTAAATGTCGGAATTGATTAAACTTTGTAACATTATTATAACTAGCTTCTGTTTTATGTATCATTTCATGTGTCTGTCACACACCCTCCGTTAACATCTCTAGTACTTCTCTGGGTGACAGCACTTGAGATAATAAACATTCTCTGGCTGTTTTCCTTGGCTTATCACAAAGAACCTTTGCCAGTGCCCCATAAACAAATCTCATTCTTCAGGGCTGAGCATGTGAGAGTCTGTGCTGGTCTCAGTCAATATGTGTGACAGTTTCTATCAACAGTTTTAAGTGTGAAGCATAGTTTATCAGATGTTGTTTTAGTTCTATTTACCCTCCCCCTCCTCCCATATTTATTCTTTTTTTCAAGTTCGGGAAAGGGTAAGCAAAATTGATAATAGAAAAATATTTCATGCTAGTTTGGGGATAGGGTCTCTTCAGTTTCTAAGTTCAAAGTTTTACAAAAATCTGGTTCAGTTTAGGTGGTTGGGTGGGGTTTTTGTGGTAGAGTTCAGTTGAGAATGCCTTTAAAGACCTCAACTCTTGGATTCATGCTATGTGGTTACGGGCAAATGCACTGCTATTTGAAAAATGTTGGTGGTGTATTCTTCCAGATCGACATTGGATTCAAATTAGTTGAAGATCGTGTGTGGACTACAAGTAAAGTAATAAAATTGTGAGCATGTGTCTGGTCCTTTTCACAGCAGTATCACTAAATACATTTTTGTTCTCTTGGTGCAACAGATCTGTATAGTCCAAGATAATGTCTGGCATTTCTTTACACTTCTGATTTATAATTTCACGCATGTAGGTCCGAATTTTGAGAATCTAATTGAGGTGGGAAAGATCTTCACTTTTTTATTTGGCAGATTCATCAATTTTTTATTTTTTTTAAACAAGAAAAACTTAAAAATGTCTTTATAGTAACATCTTTAATATTCATGTTTATGAGGCCACTGGAGATTCCCTTATTGTTTACCAAAAACAACTGTTGGCACAAAACTTGTCCTTTATACTGTGAAACATACGAACACAGACACTTTTGGACAAGATTGTACTTGATTATCAGACTGAAGTGGTCGAGCAGCAGCACTCAGAGCTACCTGCATATGGTGGGGGACCAGTCCTCAAATGTGCACCAACTGTCCTTATGAAACCCTGCCTCTCATCACCCCCTTTTTCTCACTCCGGCTCCGTCTCACCATGGGTTACTGTTGCCAGGCTACGGCCCAGGCCTTGAAAGACTAGCTGTTTGGGTCACTGCTCCCCCTCCCAACCACCGCCCCCCAACACTTTTATACAAAAGAGTTCTGACTACTTTAGCTCTTTTATTTGGGCCACAAAACATTCCCCAACCCCCAATCTGGCTCTTTGCTGGAGAAGGGAGAGCCAAGCTGAGAAGACCTGAGCAGAAGAGACTGCTGGAGGGTGGGGAGTAGGGGGGGGGGGGGGGGGGGGGGGGGGGGGGGGGGGGGGGGGGGGGGGGGGGGGGGGGGGGTGGGGGAGGGATGGGCTCCTGTTTGCAGTGCGGTGTCAGTATGGACTCTAATAAAAGAGAGGAACTGGTTCCTGCTTGCTTGGGGAAATACATTTTACAATAGACACGTTTGTCTGGAAAGATCAAGTACAAAATGAATTTTACAAAACTTTCATAAGATGCTCTCATGTTCCAAATGTTGTCCCAAGTCAAAACACAGCAGCTCTGCTAGTGCTCTTCTTCCTCATTTTGACTTTGGAAATACCTCTGGGTTAGGAAAGCGCCTTTATTCTGGTGCTTTGTGGGGCATGACTGTGTGTACGAACCGTGTCAGAGATTACAGCCTCTTTGTTCACAGGTGAACCACCTTCTGACCTCTGGCAGAGTAGCTACTATTGTGTAGAAGAGGATGAGCTCAGGTTTCTCTGCTGAAGTGAACCAGAAAGCAGGAAAATTAGCATTGTATTACACAAGTATAGGTGACAGAACTCTCTCACATAAATCAAAGAGTTTCAGGAAGGATACTTGATACAGAACAACTGAGACGTCACTAAACACAGTTTAAATGTCATATTTCAAATGACAGAAATGTGGATATAATCGTTATTTGCCATTTCTTCATCCTCTTCTTTTTCTTCTTTTTCTTCTTCTCCTATAAATTCATCTCTTTTTATGCATTCATGGATTTTCTGTTCTTCAGAAGCTGAGTCTGATTGTAAGTTTCTCTTCTTTGTGTTTGGGTGTGTAGTGATTGCTGCATGTGTTTGCTTTCTTGCTGTGGTGCCTTTTGTGTAACAGTTTTGAACATGTGTGTCGAGACCGAGGAGCTGCTAATGCATGTGTTTGTGAAGGACGACCACATCTCTTGAGTGATGTGAAATAGCTCATGTGTGAGTATGTGTATTGGTTAATGGGCTAGTCCCATGGGCAAAACAGCGCAGTTGTTTTGGCTTAAAGTCTGGCAGGAGAGGTAAATGCCAGACACCCAGAGGTGCTTTGACAGATGTGGACAGATGGCAGGATTGCAGCTGGCAAAAGCTCTCATATGTGTTGACACGGAGAGATTACCCACTCTGGCCATCTCCGTGTTGCACTCAGAGACCTCCTCATCATCTGCTGTACTCTCTTCCTCAAAGGTCATATGTCGGCAGTCACAAAGTATGACTCAGGGGCCCATTGCACAATAGAAGCCTGCACCTGCCGTTCACATCCGGCACAAATATAGTAGGGCCCAGGCAAAAACTTGGATCTTGACCTGCTGTTCCCATAGGCAGTGGAATCCACAAGGTTAAAGGGAGCCTGATAAGCATACTTTTCACGGTCTGCTTTCATATTTTTCATGGCAGTATGAAGAGTAAACTGGGACAAACTTGTACGTCTCTCACAGACTGCGCACTGATAGCACTCTGATTTGTGTGTTATGGGAGTAGCATGTTGGCAGCTAGTCAGGTCTAGACAAAAGAATGTGTGTTTTGGCTGTTTTGGAAGGGGGGACAAATAATTTATCAGGCATTACTACAATCTTCATTTTTACAGACCCACCCACCCACACTTATCTTAACAAATGTAGATACAAATAAACATCTGTGCACTTAATTCTCCTGGCAGAATACACCTTTATTCCAAACAACTAACATTTTAGTCTCTTTAACAACGTGCATCGTTATTCAGAGTACTCACTCGTTTGTGTTGTTGAACTATTTTCTGTCCAAAGATTCATGATAGTCTTTGGAGAACAACAGCTTGTTAAAATTTGATTTTCATCAGCGTTCAAGTGCCGACAGTACTAACAGCTTCTGGGAGAATCTGACAGTTTGTGTTGTTTTTTTTTTTGTGTTTTTTTTTAGCTCTTTAAGCAACTTTATTCATTGGTGGTTTCAAAGACCTCTTTGTGCCACATTTGTGTTTCATTTTTGGTGACACCCTAGATTCCAGACATAGTTAATTTGCCTCTAAATAAACCCAGCCAAGCCATGACAAATAGCCATGGGGACCAAGGCTGGAGGGGGGGGGTGGTGATTGGTTGGGTGTCAGGCTTGCTTGCTTGTCTGTGAGGTTGCTAGGGCAACAGGAATTGTGCACCAGGAGTGAGCGCTGTGTTTTCAGAGCAAGGGACCAGGGATTACAGGAAATATGACATGACATTCCTGCTGAACTAGACTACTCTCTTCTCCTTTTAGTCATCCTCACCACCAGTTGCACCTTCTAAAAGACATTTCCCCCTGCAGAGCAGCACCACCTCACACTCTGCAGCTTGAGTGACATTATCATCACAATCAGACAGGGGACCTCTGACATTTGACCTTTCAGCGCGTGAGAGGAGGGAATTGTTCGGGGGAAAGCCAAGCTGGCCTTCAGGGGGCTTTTGGAGATGGAAGAGAGGCTGTAGTAACTATGCAGACTCTCACAGCATGGGTACTTGAGTGTAGCTTCACTTTAACTTCATAACGAAGTCTGCAAGCCTTGTAGCTGATCATGTGCAGCTTGCACTGGGAAAAAAGACTTCATTCCCTGACATTTACAGTTCTTGCGCAATATATTTTAATATACCAGCAAAAATTACTTTGGAAACTTTGTGCATTATCAGTTCTGTTTCTGTCTAAATGTGGATGCTCTAACAAGAATTCATGCCTATCTTTGTTTCACTATTGACTCTGTAAAGCTGGGAAAAGCAGCCTGATAAAACAGGGAAACCAGTTTTTCTCAGTTAAAAAGAGAAATAGTCTTTTTCATTGACAATCTTGTTTTGGATGAGTTCATCCAAGAAACGTATGTGTCCTAGTGAAAGGCAAGAGCGTTTGAGTATTTGTTTTATTTTATATTCTTCACGAGGGAGGTGGACTTTACAAAGTAAATGATGAATAAACACCAGTGTTGTGACAATGCTCATGTAAGTGAGAACAGACGAAAACCCATTGTTGATCCTGCTGAGGGGTTCCTCTCCAGTGAAAGAAAAGACAGAGCCCAAGGAGGGGCCAGAACCCAGCTGTCACTGCCCTGCCACTAGCATCAAACAGTCTGTTTGAAGAGAGAGTTTTTCCCCAGCCAAAGGCTCCACTGTGGGTGTAGAGTTACCAGCTCCACAAACTTTCTCTGAACTCCCCCTACGAGCTCTGTAGAGACCTATAGGAAACCACATTTGAATGTTTATCTCAATTTCTTAATGCAGTGTGTTTTATTTCAGACTTACACACAGTTTGACCATGTGAAAAGTAGCATATCAGCAGAACAGGAGCAGTTTCAGCCCTCTCCCTGTATGTCCACACAATGTTTGTCTTTTCTCATGTCAGGATTTGTTGGCGGTTGTTAGGTTTCCAGTCTGGGTTTGGGTGTATTCTTTTTCATATATGGGAACAGAAACAAGGACTGAAAATCGTAACGGTGGAGGAATTTTAGCTTACATGGAAAAAAGTGCGGTTTTCCATCTGGAAGTAACAGCATTGGACTGCTCAAGCCAATAAGGCACAACTCGCTCCATCTTCATATGTTTGATGTCTTTTTGTGGGTGTATGCAGTCATTCCCTGTCATAATGTCCTGCATGAAATGTATGAGGTAAACTATCTTAATACAGTCATTACAGGGCCCAAGGGCATTGCTGAAAGTATGAGCCTTGCTGAAGTTCCACAGGAACCTGATTTCCAAACCCACAGAATGATAGAAATTGGGCTACAATTTCCAATCATTTAGCAAGCCGGATTTAAATGCTTTAGCATGTCATTTTTTGACTTGTTTCTGACCTTCTGGCCACATCCTAATGTATGCAAGTGAATTTGCTTGTACAGATGTCGTCCCGGATTCATTGGTCCTGTCTGTAAGCACCTGGATCCTTGTCATCGGTCGCCATGTCTGAATGGGGCAGCTTGCAAGAGCCAGGTGGTCAATGGTATTCCACAGTACACGTGTGTGTGCCAGAGAGGGTTCAGAGGTAAGTGTTTTTTTTATTATAGAGATCAGGTCTGAGTAGGTGAATTGGACATTTGTCTTTTTTTAACTGAATGCATTTCATTTAACTCCAGGCCAAGACTGCTCCCTCATAGATGCCTGTGCCACAAGTCCCTGTGCCAACGGGGCCCGCTGTGTCAATTGGAATAACCATTACAACTGCTCCTGCCCACCTGGCTTCCAGGGAAAGAACTGTCGCAATGACATTGATGAGTGTCGCAAGCCGGGCTTGTGCCTCCACGGTGGCCTCTGCTTAAACACCCATGGGTCATTCCGCTGTCAGTGCCAACCGGGATACAGTGGCCGCACATGTGAGGTGTCCACCCTACCCTGTGCCCCATCTCAGTGCCTTAATGGTGGCACCTGTCGACAGACCAGCGACCATTCCTATGAGTGCGCTTGCCTACCAGGTAGAACAGCTCTCCGCCAGCAGAATACAAACACACACATTGACACAGTCAGAGGCAGCATATATACCTCCCTGTTTTCCCAGGCCCTCAGCAGGGTGCTACAGCCAAATAGATTTTCCCTGCATGATGACGTAGCTGGTAGTGTGGTTGTAAGGATTTTTCTCCTGTGTCTCAGGTCAGCTTCCGGTCTGCTATTAATAGCTTCTGATGGGAGATTGGATGGTGGGAGAGTCGTAAGGGAAACCCGCATGCACTCTTCTCAGCAGAAGGAATTTACTTTATGAGCCTTCTGGTTTCCCACTGGGGAGCTGACAGGAAATGTCTGCTGCCAGAGAGGAAGTCATTGAAACTGTGAGAGATTATAAAACAAGCAAACACTAAGAGGAGTGCAGACCTCTGAAGCAGGCAGGAATCACGACTGTTGCTGGCATCGTGTGGGAAAAGTCAAATGAAGATGTAAACAGTCAGACACCTTCTGAACTTTTCTACTGCCCACGTTGCCCCACACTATTGTGGGAAATATGACTTGATGTTATGAGTAGCAATGTTTAGCATCAGGAGCGAGGGCCACAGAATGTTTAATAAACTCCCAGTTGTTGTTTGTTGTTTTGTCTTAGTATCCTACATTTTTTCTCTCTTAATTTGTCCCAGGGTTTGAGGGACACAACTGTGAGAATAATGTGGATGACTGCCCAGGCCACAAGTGCATGAATGGAGGCATATGTGTAGATGGAGTAAACACCTACAACTGCCAGTGTCCTCCAGAGTGGACAGGTACAGCTCTTAAATCTTTTTTAAAATTATTTATTTAATGTATTTATCAAGGTGTATGAGTTTGAACCAATATGTCACCTAACCACTCTAGGACAATACTGTGCCGAGGATGTCAATGAGTGTCTCATGCAACCTAACGCCTGCCATAATGGTGGTACTTGCTTCAACACCATTGGTGGCCATACCTGTGTCTGTGTTAATGGCTGGACTGGAGACGACTGCAGTGAGAACATTGATGACTGTGCGATAGCCGTTTGCTTCAATGGCGCCACCTGCCATGACCGTGTAGCATCCTTCTTCTGCGAGTGTCCAGTTGGAAAGACAGGTGTGTGGCTTTCTCAGATGTCTTCTGTATCCCTTTCTTTAATGGCAGCTGAAACAATGTCATGTATTCTTGTGTGATTTTTGAACAGGCTTGTTGTGCCATCTTGATGATGCATGTGTGAGCAACCCCTGCAATGAAGGTGCTGTGTGTGATACCAATCCCCTTAATGGCCGTGCCATTTGTACCTGCCCTGCTGGTTTCGTGGGAGGTGCCTGCAACCAGGACATGGATGAATGTTCAATTGGTAAGTGCTGATGTTTTTAAACATTTATAATTGCTGCAACCATATACTTCTCACTTATCTTTATTTTGAGACTGTCCTTTGTCTTCTACCATCAGGTGCGAACCCATGTGAGCATTTTGGGAAATGTGTGAATACAGAAGGCTCCTTCCAGTGTCAGTGTGGTCGGGGATATGCTGGACCACGTTGTGAAATTGATATCAATGAATGCCTTTCCATGCCCTGCCAGAACGATGCCACCTGTTTGGACCGCATTGGAGAGTTTACGTGCATCTGCATGCCAGGTATTCACACTTGCTGAAGAGCTCTTCATTCAGACAGAGAAAACATCTCTGCCACTTTAATTTGAGTATTGCCAGTAAATGAATACAGAAGACTTCAGGTCGGCCTGATGTCATTCAGATGGGTCAGGCTAAAATCAATAAAGGGAACAGATGATTATTTAAACTTGGGCCCCTAAAGAAACATCATTTACATTCTCCCACAATGACTCCAAGTGTCGACTGTTATGTAACACATTCCCATTGACATCAGGGGTACAGGGGTACATCTCTGCACTTTGCGCTGCACTGTACAGCTGATGGGGTATTAGTTTGGGTTGAGTGATAGTTTGGGCACTCAGTGACAAAAACAAAGTGAAACTCTCACGCACAGTCGTACATGCATCCTGGGGTTTGGGGAGCTATACAAATTAGAGCTGGGAGTTGGGTCTATAGGACTGGATCTGAGAGAGGGCGAGCAGTTAGGGGGAGGAGTGTGCTGTGAATACTAATGAGGGGTAGAGTGGTGGGAATGGAGGAGAACAATAGGGCCCCTCTGTGCTCCACTTTGCACCCCTCATAGACACAGAGAGGGAAAGAGGCTTTTTCCCAGAGCCCCCCCACTTCATTTCCAGAGACAGGACCTTCCTCATCTCCCTCCTCTTCCTCAGTCGGCCTGGCAAAGCTCATGTGGAGCTGCTGATTATTTTTGATTCCACGCTAGCCTCTCCCCAGGGAAAACACTCTCTTTCACATTCTGCTTCCCCTCAATGAAGGAGCCCTCTATAGTGTGCTAACACAGAATGTATAACATGTATCTGGTGAATGGGACACTGACCCAGGGAGGGGCAATGCTCCACGGACAGTAGGGTGTGGAGATTCCAGGTCAGTGGAGTGGGAACACTGGGGATGCTCGAGGGATCTTTTATTCCATCTTATGGCTCAGCAGAGACCTGTGTCTAAAATTCACATGAGTGAAAAGTTTCTCACAGATTCCCTACCCAGCATGCCCTGTCTGCTAGCTTGAGCTGACATACTAGTACATAATGTGACCATAGTGAATCAGCAACAACTGCAAAAATGTGTGTGATTCCAATTTGAACTTCTGTCTTGCAGGCTACATGGGGACTTATTGTGAGATTGACGTAGATGACTGTGAGAGCAACCCCTGCGTGAATGATGGGATCTGTCGGGACATGGTCAATAGCTTCTCATGCACCTGCCAGCCAGGTAGGTTTTACCGAATTAGCCTCATTTCATTTCCCTGTGCTTATATTGATGTTGCCTGTTTAGAGCTGCAGTTCAATAAAGGCTGTAGCAAAAGTTTAAATGTCCCCAGAACCAGAGGAGGGAGGGTCGGCCTCACTACTTCTGTCTGCTGGTGTTTAGAGCCACCACTTGAAAAAAAAAGGCAGGCCTAAAAGGCTGCCTATCCTCCTGCCTGAACAAAGGCACTATTGTGACCCCCGCTTCCCTCCTCTGTGGAATGTGGAAGGGACAGCAGTCTCCCTCATCCTGCCGTGGTTGTACTGGTGGTGGGGGGGACAGCAGTCTTTCTAATGAGATTCTTTTCCAGGGCCGCAATTTACATCTGGGACAGACGTCCCCCCCCTCCTCACACACACACACACACACGCACACACACCCCCTATCTAGCTATTGAGCCGGTGGAGCTGATGCAGGCAGTAGAGGAGGAGGAGTGGAGTCCTCAAAAGAAAAAACAATCCCACCGTCTCCTCTTAACCCCCCTGCTTTAGTAGCCCAAGTCCCAACACACACAAGCCATCCTGACACTGTTAATCAACTGAGCAGAGTGATACCAATGCACCAGTTCACCTCTCCCTGGGTACTCTGCCCAGCTCTTCCAAGCCAACTCAGTTTTTATTATTATTATTATTATTATTATTATTATTATTATTATTATTATTATTATTAGATGACATTTAAATCTTTTTTTTGTACTCCACCAGAAAGCAAAATTAATATGTTTTAATTTCAGGTATGCATCTGTTACAAGACGGTCTTTTCAATAATTTTCACCGCTTTGTGTTGATCAGCACTGCACTGGCCTTAATGCACAGATGACATGTCCTTAACCAGTCCAAACGCTTCCAAACCATACCTTAGCCAGACATCACTAACCTAAGCAAAGGCCCCTGCCCTTCTAAGTAGAGCAGAACTGCCCTCTGACCCTGGTGCGGACCCTTTCACTGGACCGTCTGTCTGACCCTTAACCTCTATGTTTGTATGTCCCAGGGTTTACTGGCACCATGTGTCAAATCGACATAGATGAGTGCGCTAGCACGCCCTGCCAGAATGGAGCAAAATGCTACGACCGGCCCAATGGGTTTGAGTGCCGCTGTGCTGAAGGTAAGGGCTTTTGTACCTAATAGTAAGTTGTCAGTGGGTAGTTGTTTGACATTATACAACTGGAGATGTCTCCCCAGACAGAGGAGCAGATGATGCTTAACCACTGATGGTCTTTGCTTAGCATTCAGTATTTTTGGGTATGATCGATTTCTTTGGATGTCGGCTGGCCAAGCAGACCAACTGGAGGCCCCTAATCCCCCTCTTTCCTTCATTGGGTCTCAGGATCATGGGGTCACTGAGGAACAGCAGTTGCTAAGAAAGGAGACTTGGTCATCACCCCGACATCTGTTCATCTGTTGAACCCCCATACAACACCTTATGCTGCATCTTAACTTTCATTCCTTCACATTCAGTTAGGTCCACACAGAAAACACAGCCAGATACATTGACATGGATAGTTTATCACAAAGGCAGTGTGCATAAGCTGACTGCCTATATACGCTGATATTTAACATGTGTGTTTGCACCTACGCCCACGGAGGAGCAGGCTGCATTGTTTCAGTGGCCAGCTGCTTGGTTTTCGCTGTGTTTGTGGGCCCCTTCTGTTGAGTGAAGTGGGCCTGTTTGACGTGGTGCTGCCTTTTGTTCCCTCCACCACTGAGAACAAAAGCAAGACTGGGAGGCCTATGTAGAGCCCTTCTTTACTGCTTTGCCCAACTCAGCCTTACACTACACACATACCACACCAACCAACAGTTACTTGCCTTATACACAGACACTACTGACATGAAAACCCCAGTGTCAGAGCCCAGAAAGAGGAAGCCTATGAAGAGAAAGAGTAAACCAGAGTGATGAAGTTGAGCATAATAACAGATAAATTGGGGGGAAAGAGGTCAACGTGAAATGTGAAATTCAAGGAAACTATTAATAAGTGGGGACTAGAATGAAAACAGATTATTTAATATTGATAGGGTGAAAGGCGGGGAGTGGCTGGTTGACACTAAAAGTACCTTCTCATGTCTGAATCCATGTATTTTTCCTCTTTAGGTTATGAAGGGACACTCTGCGAGAGCAACATCAACAACTGTCAACCAGACCCATGCCACCATGGTTCTTGCATCGATGGCATTGCTAGCTACACCTGTAATTGTGATCCTGGATACACAGGCTATCGCTGTGAGAATCAGCTCAATGAGTGTCACAGCAACCCATGTCATAACGGGGGCAAATGTGTGGACCTGGTCAATAAATATATCTGCCAGTGTCAGCATGGAACCTCAGGTAGGAGGAAAATCTCCACACACAATACACTATAAAAATCTAAATGAGAGGTTTAATATTAGAAGAAATACTGTTCCTCTGTAGGATAATGTCCTGTAATATACCGAAACATATTACCATTACTGAAAATGACTGAAATTACATAAAGTGTTGAATAGTTATACAAACTTACCTCAAAATCTCTTTTTCATCTTAGGTACAAACTGTGAGATAAACTTTGATGACTGTGCCAGTAATCCATGTGATTATGGCATATGCAAAGATGGAATCAACCGCTATGACTGTGTTTGCAAACCTGGCTTTACTGGTAAGGCCCTCTGGAATTAAAAGAACAGATTTCAGATGGAAAAAATCTGAAACTTTGTAAATGCTGACAAAGACATAATGTCTAACATCTCTCCTGGCAGGTCCTAAATGTAATGTTGAAATAGATGAGTGTGCATCCAGCCCCTGTAGAAATGGAGGAACATGTGTCGATGAAGAGAATGGATTTCACTGCCAGTGTCCTGAGGGCTTTAAGCCTCCTTACTGTTACTCCCAAGTGGATGAGTGTGGCAGCAGCCCATGTGTCCATGGCTCATGCAGGGATGACATCAACGGGTATGAATAGTTTAAACTTTAGTCACCCCTTCAAAAAGAAATTTGGTATGACAAGGGTGGAAGTATTTGGCAGATCCTACAGGGTTCAATCTATAAATCAGGTCAGAATTTGTTCATTTTTTACATGAAAGTGTATTTTTGTTTCATTGATCCAGTTACCGCTGTGACTGTGAGCCTGGATGGGTTGGGAAAAACTGCGACCTGGATAGGAACGACTGTTTGCCAAGCCCTTGCCAAAATGCTGGAACATGCATAGATCAGCTCAACGGGTTCTCCTGCAAATGCCGTCAAGGCTTCAGAGGTGAGAGGCTGATATGGCAGCAAAACAGTAAAAACGAACTTCAAAAAGCACACTACAGTCACTCTAAGGAAATTTAGTCAAGCCTTCTGAGGTCTTCAAGCGATTTCCTCCTGAATGACAATAATTTGCCTCCTCCTTGTGGTGTTTTTAAGAATATGCAGATACGTTCACTACTTTGGCTCATTAAATTGTGCTCTAAGTGTGACTGTTTTAATTTGTCCTCTTTGCAGGTAACCTCTGCCAGGTGAATATCAATGAATGCGCATCCAGCCCCTGTCTGAACAAGGGTACGTGTGTGGATGGCGTAGCAAGTTTCACCTGTCTGTGTGAGCTTCCGTACAGTGGACCCACTTGTGCGGAGTTTCTCACCCCTTGCTCCCCGAATCCCTGTGACAATCATGCAGTTTGCAGCCACACACCAGACTATATGGGCTATCAGTGTAACTGCCAGCAAGGGTGGCAAGGTAAGGAAAACTTGCACTTATCTTATTGTGAGGTTATCCACATGAAAGCACACAAATGATATCTCACTTTACCCATCTTTTGCTATGTTCAGGTCAGTTGTGTAACATAGACGTGAATGAATGCAACTCAAACCCCTGCAAAAACCGTGGGACCTGCACTAACACGCTGGGAGGCTTCGTGTGTTCTTGCAGAGCAGGATATACTGGGCTGACCTGTGAAACAGATATCAATGATTGTGTGCCAAGTGAGTGCCAAATGATTATAGCTGTCTGTAACTGTCAATCACAATATCTTTACATTTTTACAGTGTTTGACCAGAGTAATTTTCTCCTTTTGCGCTATCAGATCCCTGCTTAAGTGGAGGTTCATGCACAGATGGTGTGAACTCATACCACTGTAGCTGCCTGCCAGGTTTCACAGGACCACAGTGTGCTCTAGAGATCAATGAATGCCAGAGTTCTCCCTGCAAAAATGGAGGCACCTGTACAGATTATGTTAACTCCTATACATGTACGTGTAGGCCAGGTTTTACTGGCATCCACTGTGAAACCAACATTCCAGATTGCACTGAAAGGTGAGAGTCTGTGTCCGAGTTGTGTTCTTTAAAATCACGTCTATGTACTTCTGCAAATAACGACTGAATGTGTTCATTAAACATGAACATTTAACTCCTTATTTTCATTCATGTCCACAGCTCTTGCTTCAATGGAGGGACATGCACAGATAAAATCAATGGCTATTCCTGTACCTGCCGGTCAGGCTTCACTGGCTCTCACTGCCAATATGAAGTTAATGAGTGTGACTCTCAGCCCTGTCACAATGGCGGTATCTGCCAAGATGCACTGGAGTCCTTCCGCTGCTCTTGCCCCAGAGGTTATACCGGCAACCGCTGCCAGGTACAAAAAAATCAAAGATACTTTTGAAATGTCATATATTTGGGGGTCAAGTTCTAAAGCATTTATGTTTATCTGCCCTTTTGTTTTCCCAGACATCAGTCGAGTGGTGCAGACGCTCGTCACCATGTCAACATGGAGGGCGCTGTCGCCCAATGGATGGATCTTTCATCTGTGAATGTACCAATGATTGGTCTGGACGTTACTGTGACATTAAGAGAGTCTCCTGTGAGACAGCTGCTCGCGAACGAGGTATTATAATTTGCTGCACATTGTATGTCACTGTTTCAGTTTGTGCTGTAAATCTGTGACTAATGTCAAGCTTTCTTCCAAAAATGTTTCTATTTAGGAATCCAAACAGATGAATTATGCCACCATGGTGGTCACTGTGTCAACACAGGGAGTGCCCACTACTGTAAATGCCCTGCTGACTACACTGGCAGCTATTGTGAAAGCCAAGTGGACCACTGTGAAGACAACCCTTGTCGCAATGGCGCCACCTGCAGGGGATATGTTGGCGGATACCAGTGTGATGTGAGTTAAACCCTTTCTGTTGTGTTTTAATAGGATTTCATGGGAGGATATCAACAAAGGTTAAAATTCACTCTGTACGTTTTTGCATTTATGAAAATTATGTTCATGTCATTTTCATGTCTTTACAGTGTATGCCTGGCTATACTGGACAAAACTGCGAGATAGAAATCAATGAATGCCAGTCCCATCCATGCCAAAATGGAGGCACTTGCATTGATCTAGTGGGACATTATATCTGCTCCTGTCCCCCTGGCACACTGGGTATGCAAGCACATACAAAACAAAAAACTGATACTTTTTCAAATGAGATTGTACCAGGCTTGACTTGAGATATGATTCATATGTAGTAGTTTCTGACAGTCCTCTCCTTTAAAGGTGTTCTGTGTGAAATCAATGAGGACGATTGTGCTCCACCCCTGAGGATGCGCAGTTCACCTCCAAAGTGCCTGAACAATGGCACCTGTGTGGATAGAGTAGGTGGATATCGCTGCAACTGCCCCCCTGGTTTTACAGGAGACAGATGTGAGGGAGACATAAACGAGTGTCTCTCGAACCCTTGCAGTCTGTCCAACAGCCTTGACTGCATCCAATTGCCTAATGATTACCTGTGTGTCTGCAGGCCTGGCTTCACAGGTGACACATTTCTCCTTATCTTTTCATGCTTCTCATTTTGCATCCTGTTTGTGTAGAATTATAAAAAGATTTACCATCAATGTGTTGATTTCAGGTCGGAGGTGTCAGAACAGGTTCAGTGTGTGTGAGTCTCAGCCTTGTCAGAATGGAGGAGCCTGTTCAGTAATCAGCAGCTCTTCCCTGGGATACACCTGTACATGTCAACTTGTAAGTTTACATTTATTTTAATATTCAGCCCCCTCATTTGAGTTTGTGATTTGTAAATTACAGCATTCACAGAGTATTTTTTGTTCATAATCATAAAGAGCAAAATCATTGTTTATCTTTAGGGTTATACTGGCCTAAACTGTGAGAGGAGTATGTCTTGTCGGGAGCTGTCCTGCTACAATGGAGGGAGCTGTGCACTTACCAAAAGTGGAGCGCGATGCACCTGCCTCCCAGGTTTTGTTGGACCCCAGTGTCAGCATCGCAGCAATGAAAGGTGTTCCTCCAAACCATGCAGGAATGGAGGGTTGTGCACTGAAGAGACCACCTTTCCATTCTTCCGCTGCCAGTGTCCCAGTGGCTGGTCAGGCAAACGGTGTGAGCAGATCAGCAGAGCTGAGCCCCCAGCGCCCTCGTGTCCACTGGCAGAATGTCATAGCAAAGCCAATGACAGTGTTTGTGACAAGGAATGTAACACATACCTTTGTCGCTGGGATGGTGGTGACTGCTCCTTAGCAATGAACCCCTGGGCTCGTTGCGCAGACCCTCTCTGCTGGCGTGCCTTTAACAACAGCCACTGTGACGAGTCCTGTAACAATGCTGAATGTCTGTATGACAACTTTGACTGCAGAACCAAGGAGAAAGTTTGCAAGTGAGTTTCCTTTAACCGATAAAAGGATTCCTTTCTTTTATATTGGCATGATAATACCTTAATTAACCTATCCGTTTGTGTTGTCTCCAGTCCAATATATGAGGCCTACTGCATCGATCACTATGCTGATGGACAGTGTGACCAGGGCTGCAACTCAGAGGAGTGTGGTTGGGATGGCTTGGACTGTGCACCGAAGGTTCCAGAAGACCTTGCTGATGGTGTCTTGGTTTTGGTAGTTCTTCTGCCTCCAGAGGAGCTTGTACGTACCGGCACAGCGTTTTTGCAGAAATTAAGTGCTATCTTGCACACTTCAGTACGCTTCAGGTTGGACACTAATGGAGAAGCAATGATCCGTCCCTACACCCGCAGAGAGGCACGTCTCAAGCGGGAATTAGAGCCTCAACAGGAGGTCATCGGGTTAGTGAGCCATACAGTAGACACAAAAGCTGACAACTTTTTGATTGAGTGCACATTTTACTAAACACCCAATTTTCTTTTTGTTTTGTAGCTCCATAGTCTATGTTGAGATAGACAACCGCTTGTGCTCTCAGGGCTCCGATAACTGTTTCCAGACAGCTGACAATGCTGCAGAGTATCTTGGAGCTCTGTCTGCAGTGGAAATGCTCCACTTCCCTTATCCCCTCAAACAAGTCCGTGGTGAGTGGAAATGCATAGTAAACACGAGGCCCAGTTACACTAATCTGTAATTAGTGTGTAATTATTATTTTCCTTCTCACCACAGGTGAAAAAATCCCTTCTGATATTGATTCCATACCACTGTGGGGCAAGCTAATGCTGGCAGGGATAGTTTCTCTTTTCATCATGATCATCCTTGTGATAAGCATGTTGATTAGTCGTAGAAAGCGAGAGCACAGCACCCTCTGGTTCCCTGAGGGCTTCTTCCTCAAGAAGGAACCAAGCAGCAACAAGAACCGCAGAGAACCTGTGGGTCAGGATGCTCTAGGAATGAAGTGAGTTGAATTGTGAATGCAATATGGTTTGGAATTGTTGAAGAAATTTGCGTTTTGATCTAAACACATTTCCCTTGATCTACATTGTTAATTTTTTAAAATCTTAAACAGACACATGCCAAAAACTGTGGAAGAGTCTCTCCTCGGAGATCACAGTGACCAGTGGATGGACTCAGACTGCCCAGAACCAAAAAGGCTCAAGGTTAGTTCCATCTCATCTTTATCAGAAATTGTTGACTTGATGAAAACAAACTTGACATATACACATGCACAAGAGTTACTAAGAACATATCTGTCTTTGAATTCAGGTCGAAGAACCAAGCATGCTGTCAGACAGTGAAGATGCAGTGGACTGCAGACAGTGGACACAGCATCACCTTGCAGCTGCTGACATTCGCGTACCACCCACCATGGCCCTCACACCGCCTCAAGGAGAATTTGAAAGCGACTGCATGGATGTTAATGTCCGAGGTCCAGGTTCGTAGTGAAGTTTTTATTTTTCTAAGATTCAAACTGTGATTTGAACATAAACTTTATACTTTATTTAACCACAGTGTTCACTAATACTTGGTTTTCATCTTCCAGATGGTTTTACACCTCTGATGCTGGCATCATTTTGTGGAGGCGGGTTAGAACCTGAGATTGCAGAAGAGGAAGAGAATGAGGAGTGTTCTGCCAACATCATCTCTGACTTAATCTACCAGGGGGCATCCCTCGCTGCCCAGACAGACCGCACTGGTGAGACAGCGCTCCATCTGGCTGCTCGCTATGCCCGTGCTGATGCTGCTAAGAGGCTGCTGGATGCTGGGGCAGATGCAAATGCTCAAGACAACACAGGGCGCACCCCATTACATGCTGCAGTTGCTGCAGATGCACAGGGTGTCTTCCAGGTAACCAAAAATAAATACATTCTGTTTATTGGGAACATCAGTTGTAAAAATATATGGAAGATATCATGTATAAATCTTGACGCTGAATTACTTCCTTTCTGCCCATCTAGATCCTGATCCGAAACCGTGCCACAGATCTTGACTCCCGTATGTACGATGGCTCCACTGCACTTATTCTGGCTGCACGGCTGGCAGTAGAGGGCATGGTCGAGGAACTCATCACTTGTCATGCTGACGTCAACGCAGTTGATGAACTGGGTAAATATAACTTCTTTCTGAGATGCAGATGTGTTGATGCAAATCTTCCTTTATATATTTATGTAAATCATGATGTCCATACTTACACTTTTGTTGTTGTCTCTTTCAGGTAAATCTGCCTTGCACTGGGCTGCTGCAGTCAACAATGTAGATGCCACTGTTGCCCTGCTGAAGAACGGCGCAAACAAAGATATGCAAGATCTCAAAGTATGTTATTTATTCATACTGTTTGTATCAGGATGGATTTAATAGATTTGTATCTAACACAACTTATTAATTTGGCCGTACTTTTGTGTTTGTTTGTTTTTATTTCAGGAGGAGACCCCTCTCTTCCTTGCAGCTCGTGAGGGCAGCTGCGAGGCTGTGAAAGTCCTACTTGCTCACTTTGCAAACAGAGAAATCACAGACCACATGGACAGGTTGCCAAGAGACATTGCTCAGGAGCGGATGCATCATGACATCGTACAGCTTCTTGATGAATACAACACAGTAAGGAGTCCGCAGGGCCATGGAGGGGCTGGACACCACCTCACTGGGGGGCACACTCTGTCCCCACTCATGTGCCCACCCAGCGCCTTCCTTCCTAGTCTGAAGAACACCCCACAGGGGAAGAAGAACCGTCGGCCTGGGGCCAAGGGTTCTAGCCTGGGAGCCCAGCATGCTGCCAGTCTGAAGGAGTCAGTAAAGGCACGCAACAAAAAGCTGACTCTGGAAATGCAGAGTGCCTTACTGGATAGCTCAGTGACTCTGTCCCCAGTTGACTCACTGGACTCTCCCCACGGGGGAGCTAGCAACGCTGGTTATATCACTAACCCCACTTCCCCTGTGGCCATGCAGTCGCCAGGCATTTTCCATTCGTCTCTATCAGTGCCTAACACCCCAATGGTACATAGCAGCATGTTGGAAGGAGGGGGCCCCTTTGCAGTGTCTCTTGCCCAAATCAATGACCTTGGAGCTGGAGGGATGCCCTTGCAGGGTCGTGTCTCTATGGCTTCAGATGTCAACCATGGCTATGTACTGAGTTCAGGCCAGATGGGGCTCAACATGGGCATGGTCAGTCCCGTGAGTGTGCCCTTCGACTGGCACACCCGCATGCCCTCTTCACAGTGTGGTCAGCAAGTTGTTAGTATTGTGCAGAATAGCCAAGCAGGCATGCACCCCCAGAGCCCAGCCATGCAGCAGCAAAGCATGCTAATGCACCAGCAGCTCTATCGCAGCCCCATGTTGCAGCCCACGCCTGTTACGTCCACACCTACCATCAGCCCAGTAAAGTTGCCTTCCATTGCTGAGCAACAGCAGCAGCAACTCATCAATCACAGCATCACCAACCAGCAAAGCATTGCCCGCATGGGCACTTCCACTCCACCGACACCCCAGACCTCACAGCCAGCGTCATCCTTCTTCCAGCAGCAGCTGTCTCAGCAACCTTCTCAGCAGCAGCCTCCTGCTCAGCCCACCCAAGGAGCCCCACCAGCATCCCAGCCCACTCAGGCTCTTCCCTCCCAGCCAAGTGGCAGCGCTGCAGGGAAGGAGGATTATCCAACCCCTCCCTCCCAGCACAGCTACTCATCCGCACTAGATGCCACACCCAAGCATTACCACAATTTGCCCAGTGAGCACCCCTATCTGACCCCATCTCCAGAATCTCCTGAGCACTGGTCCAGTCCCTCTCCTCACTGTGTCTCTGATTGGTCAGATTCTACACCCAGCCCAGCAGTTGCTGTACCCAACCAGACCCAAATTACTCAAATTCCAGAGGCCAATGGCAAGATGCAGGTGTTTGCGTGAAGACCCTATTGCCTCTGCCTGAAAAGGGACCTGGTGTAAAAGAATCTGTGGACTGGCTCTTGGGCCTGTCTGTGCTTTTATGTGTCAGCCTGTTTCCAAGATTTTCTTTGGATTTGGATTGACAGTGTTTATCAAGTGGACCGTCTGCTAGTGATTTTTGCAGAAGAAAAAAGTAAAGGGAAATGTGTGTTGTCTGAAAAACAGCAGACAATTTAATGAAGTAATTCTGTCACAGATGGACTTGTTTTTTATTATAAAAAAGTATATGAAGAAAACCAAGTCTTTAATTTCAAAGACTTAGGGACGCTCTCCTAAAAACTAACAAACATTTTAAAAGTAGATAAAGAGAAAAAAAGATAAATGTTGAAGGGAATTCATTTATTTTTATTTATTGTTTTATCTATCTGAACGGCTTTTTAGTTTTCTGTCCTAGCAAATACATTTCAAGAGTTGCTCTGCAGTAGTAATGCTTGATTGAGCTGCGCTAAATAATTACTTTCTATATGAGTATTATGATCAAGAATGTAGACGAGTGTCTCTGAAGCACTTCAAGTGACCAGCCTCATGGGGCAAGTCTGGGTCAAATACAACATTTTGACTACAATGGATATTTATAATATATGGGGGGCATTTAATCCATGATCATTTTCCTTGTGACCTTAAAGAAGAGGATTCTGCAGAAAAAATGTTTTAGATGTGATGCTTCCATTTTATAGTTTTTCATTGACCTTAGGGGACTTTCACTGCCAGGATATACTGCCAACTCTGATAACTTTCAGTTTTTAAGCATTACCCACTCTATTTATGTTTCATACATTTTTTTTTCCTAAAAAAAAATCAGCCTTTCACTGCCCTCGTGTTTTATTTTTATTGTTTTATATGCTGTATATTTGTGGAAAACCATAAATAACTGTTTTATTTCCTTTTTATTTCAAACATCACTTCTGATGTATTAAGCTATGCTTATAAGGGCTGCTGTTTTGTATCACTTTTCCCTACAAACATTCCTCCAGTGTTTCTGTCATGTTAAGTTTGGACCCTGTGCCTTTAAATGACATCCAACACAGACCTGAACCAGACAATAGACTGGTTGAGTTTGTTACGCCCATATTCTGTCCTTGAATGGACTCAGTGGACTGCCTGTAGCCGTTGGAATCTCGGTGATGCTCTCAACCTCTTCTCTGCAAGTGTCTGCAGTGGAGTATTGGTCGATGTGAGGATGTGGCTGCTGGGCTGTGACTGCTAATGCCCTGTCACTCCTCAGGGAGGTGTTTTATGGCATGCAGAGCGAAGGTTCCCTGCATCTACAGTAGCTTCCAGTCCAGGGTGCCATGGAGATGCATCTTAAGAAGATTGTTAAAAGAGACTGAGGAAGTAAACACTACTATGTAGTGCAGTATTTCTTTATTTTTTTGCAAAATTCTGAGATGACGCTCCCTGTCATTAAGTTAACACCTTGTATAATGTCTGACCAGCTCTCTATTTCCATGTGACCTAAGCATGTAGGAGAGGTTACCCTCTCTTTTAACATTTTGTGCACATTTAAGCAGTCTTTTGATCACCGTAGACTTTTGAGAAAGAGACCTCTCATCATGAGCAGATGAGTAGGCCACCACCCCTAGCTACTTTGGTGGTGCCTTAAACACTGCCCCTAGTTGTGTCATAGACCAAGTTTATCCTTAATTCATTGTTTTATGTTCATTATAGTTACTGTTCTGTCAGATGTGGCAAGCATGATGTTCTTGGTCCAGTTCCTGTTGTACTTACAAGTAAAACAGTTATTTTCTTTGTTTGCTTGTTTTAATTTTATATATAACTGGTCTTACTATTTCCCTGCCAGGTCGCACTAAGTGTTTTGTACATTCAACCTCTCAGTTTCTGTTTGTAAATATGTTTTTCTGAGTAGATCATTGCTTAAGAAGTCTTATGTTTCTAAAATAATTATGTACTAAAAAGGACAAAAATAAAGCGTACTTCATTTAGCATTATTTGAAGCCAAGGCTGCAACTGATATTTTATTGGTCCTGTCATTAGAACAGTCATAGATATTTTCTATCAATATTAATTTCTATACTTGTTTAAAAGTAGTTAAAAATCATTGTGCATAAATCCTCTCTACAGTTTGTCTTTCTACAGTCAAAAGTTGTAAAATAAGTCACTTATAAATAATAAAAACTGTAGGGAACTACATTTTTTGTGTCCTTGTGTTCAGTAAGTGTTCTATTATTTATTTTATAAATAATCCACAAAGAAGGGTAAAAAAGTATTTTTCTTACTCTAGTAGACCATACAACCCTCCTTCTGAAAAATGACAAATTGATTGAAATCATTTTGGAAATTTGAGCTTGCGCTTGGCTACCCAGGTGATTAATCTCTGACCAAACCGTAAAACAGAAAGCCTGTAAATAAAGATGTGCAACAGTACATGTGGGTTTGATGCAACTGATCCAATTCAAAGTTTGTCTCTGCACTTCTTGTGTAACTCGTGGAAAACCTCACTTTCTATCTGAGACAATTCCAGGATTGGGATGAGAATCTGAAGAGTATTGGTTGTGTAAGCACCAAGTTGGGTCTGTAGTGTTATTTAACCAGTGCTGTGTATTATTAACAGAAATCGTCCTCTCCTCCCTACTGTAGAGCAGATGAGATGTTGCAAGGTGATACATAATGTTGCAGACTGTTGGCCAGTTTAGTGTGAAACTGTGAAAAAAAAGCAACATTCACCAGCTTTGTACTACTAGAAATGAAATCCTGTTCAAAATGTACTTGAGAGGATGGTTGTGCAAATGCATAAGTGTCAAAATATCAAATTATCTTTGCATTTAGGAAAATTTACCGTGATAGGAAAATCGAGTGAAAATAAATAAAGAAATAAATCTGAAAATAAATATTTGAAAGTCCCTTTAGTGAAAATAACCTGGCAACAACAGTGATGTTTAAATCAGTTTGAAAGTGGATAGTTTATTTTTCAACAAGTTCATGACTGATTCATCCATTTCTTACATATACAACGTGGTACGAATATTCTCTAATATCGTTTAGAATAAAATGAGATAAAATGCTAAGAACATTTTTTCACTGCTTTTGTTTCTCATAAAACAAGTCAGCTCGTCACAATTCATTTAAGATCAGATTTAGAATGATTAAACAGAAAGCAACAAAGTCATCACAGAAAAATCATCATTGTTAGAGCTGCTGCAAAGCTGGTAGAACAACCAGAACTACTCTTACTGGCTCTCTGCCACTACAGGAAATCTTACTCACTTTTCAGTTCCATGTTATATTTTAATGAAACAATTCCATTTTTTATGTAAAGTATCTATCTATCTATCTATCTATCTATCTATCTATCTATCTATCTATCTATCTATCTATCTATCTATCTATC
>JAOXYM010000022.1:15733778-15780648 GCA_028567055.1 Leptatherina wallacei | reverse complement strand
TTTATATATATATATATATATATATATATATATATATATATATATATATATATATGTATATATATATATATACTTTATTGATCCCCGATACTAAAAAAGAAAAGTGAGAATACATTAAAGAAAATTTCATTAGCACGTGGTAAAGAAAAAATAAAGTCAGCAATAAGCTTATATCACTGTTGATTTATACATTTTTAAAATAAATCTCTTATAGTGATGGATAGTTATGGCAGCAGGCACTGGTTATAACTAAGCAACAGCTGATATAAAAAGTCAACCTGTGAAAAATATGCTTGATCTTATTATCTTTGTTTGAAAACTGTACTGCAACCTGACAGATCCCCCATGTGCCCACATGGAGGCAACTGTAAAAACAACATGGGAGTGGTTGCTGTAAATAAGTTTCCTATGGTATTAAAGTCAATGACATGAAATGGAAATTACTTTATAAATTTCAATGATTTACATAAGAAATTATAATGTTGTAGTATCTTATTATTATTACTATTATTATCATTAATTGCTGCTGGTAGGATCAACCTCTTGTACTTGTTGCAGTGGACCTGAAGAAGCATCTCACTCTGTTGTGTAGAGAGTGCAAAGAATTGTCCAAAATCTTGAGCAACTTTTTGCAGCATTTTTCTCTGAATCAGCTCCACATGCTCCAGAGTTGTTTCCAGCACAGAGCCAGTCAGCCTACTAAGAGATTTTAACTGTTCTCCAACAGTTTCACGGCTTGTATTAAATTCACATGTGCAGAAACACTTTTAACTGGACCATCTTTGATCTCGGCTTATATAGCTACATTACAGTGATATAAGGTTACAAAACATAAATGATACAGCAATTCTACCCAGATTTTCTTGTTTCTGCTTTGATTTCTCATTGGTCTGTACACAGCATTGTCTGGTTTGTGTTATGAGTTGAGGGAGTGGCCAGTGTTCCTTTCATAACAGAGGGGGGGATAAATACTTGTTTTTGACCAGGCTGCAAAGATCCCATTTGTGAATGCAGAGAAGACAGCAGCATACCACAATGTAAGTAGTTTTATTTTATAGATGCTTTACAGGAAACACAATTGAATGAAAATGTATTGTAAAGTGAAATATGCATAAATGTGGCTAAGTTATCTTGCTAATAAACAGGTAAAAGGTGCAGTAAAAACTCTACATGTGTGTCTCAGGATTGGTCTTACAGGGCTTGTTGGCTTTCTGCTGGTTCTGACAGCTGAGGCCAGAGTTGGGTAAGAAGTGAGCAATTGGTCTCATTTTTATTGTCTGTCTAGTATAAATGTTGATTGGTTCATATTATTAAAGGCCCCCCCCCCCCCCCCCCCCCCCCTGTGAGCTTAAAAAAAGTTTCCTCTCAAATTTCCCAGAAACTCCTCTCAAGTCGACTTCTGCACGGAGACAGAAGAATGCCTTCTGTTCGATCTGATCTGTGACACCGACAAATATGAAGTGAGTGTCTCTGTCTAAGAAAACCAACTGTTCATGTTCAAATACACACAGGAAAAAGCCCACCGCATGTGCTTGTTCACGTCTTTCAGGTTCGTCACTATGACTCTGTGAAATGGGTTTCAACCGACGTAACAACGTACGCCATGGAGTTTGCAGCACCACAGGCTTTTACCCGGCTGTTTAAATACATCATGGGTGAAAATGAGGAAGGTGAGCAAGTGTCTGCACGTTTCCACCCACTCTTTATTTTCATTTAGCCCTTTATTAACACCTGTTATTTTAAAGAGAGTTGTCCACAAACATATAATATAAACCCAAATAAACAAATGGCACAGAAGCTTTTACAGAGGTTAAATTTTTTGCAATAGTTTTAATCCCCTTTTTTATACATTCTCAATGTTGATATGTTAGATTCTTCGAAAGAAAAGGAAGAATTTGTTCTGTCTCGGTTTAAACTCTGTCTAAATATGCATATCAAGTAAAATCCTAAAGACATTTGATACAATTCCACTGTGGAATCAGGCAAAGCTATTTTATTTAATATTAAAACAGTAATAGACACTTATTTTCTTACAATTTCTTATATGTTGTTCCTCTTTATGCTGCTTCTTTCAGGAAAGAAAATCCAGATGACCTCTCCTGTTGTTGTGAAAATGCCTGAAAAGAGATTTTGGGAAAGAGGTCTCTTCACCATGAGTTTCCTGCTGCCAGCTGAACATCAGATGAATCCCCCCAAACCTACAAATAAGGACGTAAGCTCACAGTTCACAGGGTCACATTATGTGATTTGACTTTTTATTTTATTTTTAGATTTGAAATCTTTAGCTCTTGCAGGTAATGTAACTTTGCTGACTTGCAGGTTTACGTCCACGAGATGCCAGAAATGAACGTATATGTTCTGAGCTTTGGAGGATGGATGTCGAGCATGTCTAACAAAAAGCACGCAGACGAGCTCTCTGCCGCCCTTGACTCTGTCAATGCAAAATACAAAAAAGGATTCCACTGCGTTGCTGGATACAACAGGTACTAATCATCATAATTCCCATAATGCTTAGGAATGTTTTTTTTTTAATTCAATATGGTTATTCTGATCGTTTATGTTGGTTTCTAATATAAATATGCTTGCATTTTTTCTTGCAGTCCAATGACCATGTTTAACAGACACAACGAGGTGTGGTACGTTGTTGAGGGAGACCCCGTGTGTCCCAGCAGCTAGTGACATGGCCTAATCTCCCATATCGTAGATATTGTGAGCCTCCTGCAATGAAAACGTACTGCAGATGGCACATATGGAGATATGCTGTACCTGAGCATTGCTTTAAGATACTATTGTTTAGGTAACCTACCTGTGACAGCACAGATCCGAGACATGTATGAAATCAGTAGCTTTTGATTGTCGTCTCTGTTTTCTTTTACATTCAATAAAGTTACCTTTTGCAGTGATTTTTATGGTTGTTCATGATTAACCCATCTTTTTGGACCTATGCCCTGAGGGAGCTGACCTATCATTTGGTGAAACCTATAATTTAGCAGTATATTTGTATACCACCAGATGGCATTACTAAGTCAAACAAGCATACACAACACACATTACATTTTAGGATTTTCAGATCATTTAATCAGCAAGTAATAGAGATTTAGTCTCTGAGAGAGGTCTAATATTTTTCTCACGCTATACATGCAAGTTAAAATAGTGAATAGAGCACTATTTTGAACTGTTACAAATATTCTCAAACTAAAGACCAGGCATCATAAATATTCACCTTTGAGCTACTCTGTGGCATCGACGTCATTGTGAGCTGCTTGCGTCAGTTTGGCCAGAAAATGTGGGAGGATATATATATGCTGCATATATTAGATGTTCTTTTATTTTATGCCTTGTTAAAGAGGAGACCATTTTTCCAATTTGCGAATCGGTTGATATTAACCATGAAGGAATTTATTGACTAACAAGAAATCATAAGTCAAACCTTAACCCACCTCTCTACTTTAGTTCTGTGATTGAGTTTATTTGAAAGGTTTCTTTGTCATGTTATGTTACGGCAAGAATGTTTTACGTTACAATATTTTAAATAATAAATGAGCAGCTTTTAAAGTACATCTTTACAGGTAAATATATGCTCCCATGCAGACGATGTCTCTTTCAGGGAAGTTCTTGAGTATTTCAGCAAGACAATGCTAAGAATCCAGGTGCTGAACCGGCCTGCCTGCACCTCAGACCTTTCACCAACTAAAAACAGTTGGCACATCATGAAGCAAAATATCTGGCAACGAATACCCAGTTGAATAGATAGATGAATAGCTAGAATCCTGCATCAAACAAGAACGGCAAAAATACTCTCCAAAAACAGTAGAGGACAGGTAGAGCGGATTAACCCTGCAGGAGATTTCTGCTCCTAAAGGTCAGCAAGGCTAAGGTCAAGGATGCAAGTCCTCTTCTTTCAGACTGTTCTGGTCAAAATGGCAGCATTCACATAAGAGTTTTGCATCAAAAGACAAATGATTTAACGTTTTTTTTAAAAAAAACAGACGGTAAGTTAGAATTCAATTGAACTCAATTCAATTCACTTAAAAACAGGTCAATATCAACTGGATTCACTTATAAAACGTTATAATGATATATAGCAGTTTTCCCTTGGGGCAGTCCATGATACACTGTTAAAAGAGTATAAAGAGGGAAGTATTTTTCAATTGATGATATTTTGAAGCCCGTTCCATGCATGGGGAGCATAAAAGGAGAAAGTAATGTTGCTTTGCTCTGGGTGCACACAAGGAACATTTAAAACAATTCTCCCTGTAGATCTAGCATCATACCAGCTGGTGTGGAGAGACATAAAGCTAGAAATGTAAGCAGGTAATATACCGAACAATACTTTTGCAATAAACAACATGTGTATTTCTATCTTAATAAAAAAAAGTGTTAAGTTTATGTGTGTTCTGCAGATAATGCTTATATAATGTTCAGTTAGGTAAACAGATCTCTCTTGTGAATGAAACTCTATGGGACTACACATACAGGTTGATGATAATATCATCCAATTCAAGGGATGGGATATAGTAAAGAAACTTTTACAGTATTGCTTTGAAAGTGATGTTTACTTAAATAAAGGGTCTGCATTCTCCCCTCTGCTGTTTAAGCAGCCCAGAATAACACAGAAGCTATCATAAACTCTGAATTTAGTTATGTTTACTCTTCTCTGGACTCTTATCTTATCAGCTGAGATCCAGTTTGACCCAGTGATACTTAAGTGATTTCACTTTAGTAAGATTCCAGTAGGTGGCTATCTGACTGTCTTCCTTTGAGGGCTGGTTGGCCAGCTTGCTAGCTGACATACTGACTGGGTAGGAGTGCCAGTCAGGAGAGGTTTTATGACACTCACCACAGATCGAAGTCCACCTGTGGGCCTTAAACAACCGTCAGTCCATCGGAGCCGCTGGGCCTGACCGCCTCCTGTCCTCTCTCTGGCTGTCCTGCTGTGTCTGTCCGGTCTCCTGATCTCTGCAATCATGTAGCTCAAGTTGTGTTGACTGTGGAGTTCATGCCCCATTAGCCAAGATGGATATACCTGGTTATAATCCATGTCTGGCTCAGTCTCTTATGCACCACCCTGGTAACTACCCAGAGGATCTGTTACCTTTGGAGGGATCATCAACATGTGAGTACTGAACTATGGATAGATCAAAAGATATATTTCAGAAGATGTAAATGTTTCAATTAAATAGTTTCATAAGTCTACCTATATTTTCATCAGCAATATTTTCAAAACTAATTCAACCACATAAGTATTTGTAAATATATTTCATATGTTAGTACTTGAAGCTTGAAAATATATATTTAAATAATAAATATTTAAGCACGTTTTTTTCATTTCCCGTCTTTAATTTTCCATCGGAATGATAGGGCCGGTATTATGTAAGGGTCATATCTGCGACAATAGCAAATCAAGATGAGTGATAAGGAACTGTCTGCAATAGGGGGATGGTTCCATGCTGTTCTTTCAACAGCTGAGCAGTAAACCTTGTTGAGGTGCATGACATATTTCCATGTGGGCAGCGTATCACTCCAGTTTCTTCAATCAACAGGATGGATTTTGATATAATCTGTAAATGTAGGACAAGGCCTCTTTGTGGCAGTATGACTGCTGTGAATGACTGTTTGCATCACTTCCAAACATTTGTCTCCACCTATTTGAAGTTGGTGAAATTGGTTTCATCATGTAAATTTAACAATTAGAGTTACTGGTGTTGTTCTCCAGCTCAGGAGCAAAAGGCCGAAGCGGACAGCAGGACTGAGCTGGAGGAGAGCTGTCCCATTTGTGGAGACAAAGTATCAGGATACCACTATGGGCTGCTTACCTGTGAGAGTTGCAAGGTAATATATAAGGTGTTGACAGTGCAGTCACAGCCTATTGAGTATTCTTGTCTTTCTGTGCATGATTTATATCATAAGGCCGTCTTATGATAAACATTGAATGAAGCAACAGAACATCAGTCTCTCGTTCTCTCTCACTGCAGGGGTTCTTTAAACGCTCAGTGCAGAATAACAAGCATTACACCTGTGCAGAACAACAAAGCTGCCCCATGGACCTTTCACAGAGGAAACGTTGTCCTTTCTGTCGCTTCCAGAAGTGTTTGGCTGTAGGCATGAAGAGAGAAGGTACAATAAGTTGCACAGAGAGCACAGATATGACTCTGAACTGGTGTCCTGCTCCATTGTGAAATGATTTTTCTACTGACATGCATGTTCTTTTCTCTCTTGTAACTTATCTCAAAAGTTATAAACTAGTGTTGTAATAGCCTTGATTACATATGATAACTTTGTATTGGGAAGACAATATGAGCCCTCAAAATGCAGTGTGTGTGCTTTTATACCTTGAATGATCTTGGGCAATACATGAAAGATGGTGTTGAAATGTGTTTTATGTTCTGTCTTCAGCTGTAAGAGCAGATCGTATGAGAGGGGGCAGGAATAAATTTGGCCCTCTCTACCGGTGGGACAGACAGATGAAGCAGCAAAAGGCAAACACTGCTCCCCACAGAATTAAGATGGAAACTACACGAATACACTGTCCCCAGTCTCCGAACGATCTTCACCTCATAAGCAGTCCCACCAGTGATCCGTCATCTCCTGATGCTTTTCATATGTCCCACATGCACCCTTCCAGGATGGGGCAGTCAGGTGAACACATGCCTCTGGACTGCACAATGAACAACCACAGAGTGCCAACGCCTCCATCCCTGCCTTATACCGGACTGTACTGCACTTTTCCTGGATATCCCCAGGAGGAAGGAGAAACGTCTTTTAGCTGCAGGGCAGCTCCCACACACTATCCAGAGCATTTAATCCCAAGCAATTTGTTTACACCAAGAAGCACACCAGCATCATCCCCCTGCTCTACACCAACCCCAGTCACTGCTCCCCTCCATGCTCCCACCCACAGCCCAACCACACTTCCATCAACCACTCTTACTTCAAACTTCCTAAACCAGCTACTAGAGGGTGAGATGGATGAAAGCCAGCTGTGTGCCAAAGTCCTGGCCAGTCTGCAGAGAGAGCAGGCCAATCGAGGGAAACATGACCGTCTAAATACCTTCAGTATCATGTGCAAGATGGCTGACCAGATTCTATTTGGGCTTGTGGAGTGGGCAAGAAACAGCAGTCTCTTTAAGGAACTCAAGGTGATGAATAAAAAAATCTGGGGCATAATGATATATTCACCATTTTTGCAGTACTGGAATGCTTGTGCCTCTGACAGGTGGAGGACCAGATGGTGCTGTTGCAGAGCTGCTGGAGTGAGCTACTGGTCCTGGATCATCTCTGTAGACAAGTCATTTTTGGCCAAGAGGGCTGCATATATCTGGTCACAGGTCAACAGGTACAGTATGAAAATAAAAGGAATCTTTGTGCTTATCAGTTTATTCACTCAGTTTATTTAAATCCACATTAAAGACCCACCCGTTCTCTGCTGCATTTACAGTTTTTATTTGAAAGTCCAAATCTGTACTGTTTCTTTTAAGTTTGAATTTTAAACTTGATCATGTTTTTAATCTGTTGTCCCCCTCTTAATCTTGCTTTTAGATTTTTTTTTTCTTCTGTTTTCATTTCGTTCTAAAAGTTTGTTTTGTTTTAATGTACTTTTCTGTAATGTAAAGCACCTTGAATTGTCCTGTACATGAAATGTGCTCTATAAATAAATTTGCCTTGCCTTATCAAAAACTTTGAAGTATTAGTGGATTATAGTCATGTTTTTAATGTGTATGATCACTCACATAAAGTTACGTATCACCCCCATATGCTTCCTTCTGGTGCAGATTGAAGTGTCAACCATTATTTCCCAAGCTGGAGAGACACTAAATAGCTTGGTATCAAGGACCCAGGACCTCGTGTCCAAACTTAAGACACTCCAGTTAGACAAGCATGAGTTTGTCTGTCTCAAATACCTTGTACTTTTCAACCCTGGTAAGAATCTTTTCATGAAATCCTACTGATTATTCTTGAAGACTAATTCAGATGTGGCTTTTTAGTTTTTATCAATTTTATACCCTTAATAGAATCTATTTTTACACATTTGTTTTTTTCTTTTCCTTCCTGGTTTAGATGTAAAATCAGTGCACAGCCGCAGGCAAGTGGAACAGACTCAAGAGAGGGTCAACCGGGCCCTCATGGAGCACACCCAGCAAAGTCATCCAGGACACTCAGACAAGTTTGGCCAGCTGCTTCTCCGGCTGCCTGAGGTACGCAGCATTAGCTTGCAGGTTGAAGGCTATTTGTACCAGCGCCACCTTCTTGGGGATTTACCTTGCAACTCACTTCTTGCAGAAATGCTGCATGCCAAGCATAACTAAGGATTTTACATCTTGACACTAGAGTGGACTGAGTTTGCTGCAGATAAAAGCTTTAATCCTTTTTGGATACTACCGTTTACTTTCAATTACTTTAAGTGAGAGGAAAGCTATGAGCTCCAAAACCTTTGTTGGAGAAATATATACGCTTAACCTGGGTCATGCTTGGACAACGTTTCTATTAACAGTATTACCATAACTAAAAATGGCTCAATAATTCTTCTAAAAGTATTGTCAAATTCCTGTCCCCAACATCGCAATGTTAACAAACTGAAATGTAACTGTTCAACAAAAGGAAACAAACCCAATCAAATAAAGTGATTTGATTTAAGCATGTATGTGTCTATTTATAACTCAGCAGTCAGGTGCCTTTTTTTACACTTCGCAAATTATTTTCCTGCAGAAATTAAACCCACGAAAATTGTAGCCAACTGAAATTCTATTGACATAAATTATGCATATGGTGAAAATAAAAATGAGTATGAAAAAAACATGTGGATGATTTAAAAAGATTTTATTTTTTTCTGGTCCAGTTGCAAAGGACAGTCAAATCATGAAATGAACATACACAATGTGCTGGCACAAATAAGAAAATAGAGGAGAAACAAAACAAATGTTATGACAACTTCTATGAAATGAATATTTGACTCATAACCTTAACCAATAAAAAGGTGGGAAAAAAAGAGAAAAAGAGAAAGAACCAGCAACTAAAACAAATGTGTCATCTACTGTAATTCAAAAGCAAATAAATACACCTGCATGTGATGATGGGACTTCTAGGATAGAATTGCACGGAATCAAAATATGCCATTTACTAGCACATACTAAGTTTTACATACAGATAAATACAAACATCCACTAATTGAATTGTGATCCCCCACAAACACTTCTAATCAATCATTGAACCATTTTTTTCTCATTAATGCTCAATATCATTTCACATCTGAATTACAATCCCCTTCAAAACACATTTCTTGGAGGCAGTCGGTGATTTTGAAAGAAGACAGCTGCACCGCAGCAGCCACTGTAGTGCTAAGGACTGCAAAGGAAGAGCAGACGGCTAATTTCCCACAGATGTTATAGTGATTTTGAATATATCACACCCAAATGTGGGGTCAGATTTCACTCAAATGCATGAAAAAAAAAAAAAGTTTGGCATTTTTTACATTCCCCCATTTGTACATGAAGGAGTCTCTAGAGACTGCGGGGTAGATGAGGGCTGTTACAGTCCACAATGATCCTTCATTAAGTAACCTACTGTTTATATGCCGGGACACACAAACAGGGAATAATATATTAGAAAACAGACTCTTAGTGACCTAAAGGATTTATTCATCCCAAACAAACAGTTTCAGCAATTTCAGCCGTTTAACAATTTCTATTCATTCTCATTCTCTCATCTCATCTCAAACATACATCTCACTAATGCTTAAGCAGCAGGCTAGCTTATTTGTAGCTTACAAAGGTCAACTTACTTTTTACAAATCATTGTCAAAAGAAATCAAAATAATCAGCATTCAGCATATATTAAATCAGCATTGATTATCATTTTCACAGAGCTTTATCCAAATAATGATAAACATGATCAAGCCCTCCTTCATGTTCCAATGATTCATTTTCAAGACAAGCTCAGATAACATTTCAATGAGAAAGCAAGAGAAGAGGAAAATGTCACATGAAATCTCATTCTTTCAGGTCTCAGACTTAATAAATGTGTCCATCAAAAAACATGTGAAAAGATTATAAAAAAAACATCCAGATGTCTACAGCTGAAGAAGAGTTGGAGTGGAGTGCACAAACCATGGGGCACAGGCAGTTTCTAAGTGTGCAAGTCCATCAGCAACCACAGTATCAACCACCAGTGCAGCCCACAGAGGGACCACTCAATATGGTATTTTATAGGCCTGACCAAACAGTGAGAACACCCCTGAAAGGACCGAGTTGTTAGTGTGTGCCCTACATTCATATGAGAGCAGTTTTACCTGCCATTAAACTTCAGCTGAGATCTCCAATGGGAACTGAGAGCTGAGCCACTTATCTCAGTAGCCTGAAGAGAAAGTGAGCCCTGGATGAAGAAAAGGCAGCAAAAGGAAAAGCAAGCAGAACTGGGAGGGGAGGAAACTACTTGTGCCCAAAATACTGTAGTTCAGGCAAAGGCAGTGTGGTTTTCCCCTCTTTTTCTTACCTAGGAGTTGCAGAAATTACTCCGGCATGGCAGGGTAAGGCAAGGCATGAGGAGGCAAGGGAAATAATTCTTCATCATTACATTTTACAATCTGAGTAAATCATGCAGAGCCCGTCAGAAGCTCTGAAGATAAAACTACCTTAAATACATTGGCTGATTGAATGAAATATTGGCCCGTTTCTCTTGGCATGTTTAGTTGTCTGAATTATTTTTCGGGTCCAGGTCGATAACTGGGCAAAAACCTGATCAGCTGCGCTGTCCACCGCTAGTGTGATTTAACAATCTGATGTGCCACATTGGCCAAACTAGAGGGAAAAAGTCAAAATGGGAGTGAATTCCCTGAATTTTTACATCCTTATCTATCTTGGGTAAGTCTTTATTTGGGGGTGCTGAGCTTTTTGGGAGTTCCTGGGCGCTTTTGCCAAAAGTGGCCAGGGATGGTGAAGGCGTCAACACTCATGGACATGGTTTTGGACGGGATGGCGGTGAACTGCTTGCGATCAGAGCTGTACTTGTAAATGGACTCTACCATCTCAGGTGCGATGAATCGGGGGCCAATGCCAGTGAGCCGTACCATCTCCTCAGTTTCAGGGTTCATAGTGTAAACTGCTCTGAACTGACAGCTGGAATCTCGGAAGAGGATGAGGAAGTGATTGGCTGTGCTCTTCTCCATTTCCTTCAAAGGGCGATGCAGAAAAACAAAAATAAGTCGAGGGTGCCATTCATAGTCATGTTAACATGAGCATCTTTGTTGGACAACAGGATGTTTTACCTCAACAATCTTGTTTTTCTGTGGTTCATTGACCTTTCCAGCCAGGCAGCAGCGAGTGATGGCATTATGGATGATGAACTTATTGGACTTAAAGCTAGGCTCCTTGTACAGCTTTGGACCTGTAAGATACAGCATTCCCAGATGTCAGATAACTGATGAAACAATGCTTTTATTGCTTCATTTTTCCAATTTTCTTTAGTTTAGAACATATCACTGACCTGTGTATTCTGGGATTGAGGCAGGGGAGGATATGGTAGAGCCATTCTCCCAGTCCTTCTCCCCATTCTGAGTACTCCTTCGTCCAGGTGACATTAGCCGTGATCGGGAGGGAGAATGTGAACGACTAGAAAAAGTTTTTTTTTAAAAAATGTTTAGGTACCAAAGTCAGTTCTGCATGGGATAACACTGATAACGGCTATAATAGCATCTACATTGTACAACACATAGTGAATAATAATTACCTTTCATAAAGATATCAAAATCACAATGATTAAAAATCCAGCTTTGCTACATAAACACCTCATTTGAAATAATATTTCCTCTTTTCTGACAGGTAAGGCTATCATTACTGTGAAAGCTACCTTGGAGACTTTCTGATGGACATTCCACCAGAATCATTAGCCATAGACGACAGGTTCATTGTTGAGTGGGAGTACACTCTGCTCAGTTTAGTATCTGCATGGAAGACAAAGAGGATCGGAAACAAACACGTCAGTGTAGGGAGAAGAAGGAAATAAAAATATGAATTTTGGAGATAAAAGGGGGAGATATTTACCCATGAAACCCTTGACAGGGCTGTTAGACAGGACAGAGTCATCTCTGAAGACAGTCTTGGGTCTTTGCTTCTTGACACCACGGACTGTGGTGGGTTTCTGCCTCAGCACCTTGTCCAAGTCTTCCATGATCTTCAGCTGCTGTCGCCTCTCATACTCCTGCCTAGTGAAGTCTCCTCTGCGCTGTGGAGTCCCCTCTGCTGTTGGAGTGCGTGGTCCTGGTGGTGTGCCTGGTGTCTGGGGTCTGTCTTCACCCTTATTACCCCAGCCTTCGATAACCATCCACTGTGGCTTGCTAAAATTATAGGAAGATACTGAGTAAAGGTTTCAATGTATGATACTGAAACCACAAATTCATGAATATTAGTGTAATAAAATAATGCTACCAGTTTGAATAATTACATTAAATGACAAGACACTAATGAATCCTATTCAACATCAGTTATATCATAAACAAACTTCACAACAGTAATGTGAAGGTATGATCAGGTTATGAATCCAGGCGTGAATGAAAAAGTCTCACTTTGATTCTTTTTCTTTTTCCTGCTCAAGTTTGCGTTTCTTCATCTCCTCTGCCCTCTTCTGCTGTTTGTCCAATAAAGCTGCTCTTCGCTGGGCCATCTCATCCTCTGATCGATCTTTGTCGTCCTACATAAAATGACACAAAAACGTAAAAAGCATGAATGTGAACACACACATACACAAAATTGGTTTAAAATTGCAAATACTGAAATAAATATCAGCTGCCAACCTTAAAAAAGAAACCAACTCCGGTTTTTGAGTCAGGCTCGGTTTGGTCACTCATCGAATCAGAGAAAGCATCAGGCACTTGGTCATCTTCCTCCCCATCTCCTCTCAACTCAGAGAGTGAGATCTCTATCAAGCTGCTGCGTTTCCCATTCAGCATCTCTGCAGGGGCATCACTCTCAAATGAGCACTCCGATGGGGCTCCAGAGCTGCAACCCCCACTTACAAGCCCTCCTTTCCTTACCAAAGGACTAGGTGAAGGCCCTGCCTCAAGGTCCATGCTAAACACACTCTGCCCATCATTGGAGCCTACTTCTGACAGAACATCATCAGCTGCAGGATGGGGAGTTGGAGTAGGAGTGGGTATGGGGGTGAGGGTGGGTGTGGGGACTGGAGTTGGCCCAGATGAACGCAGCTCATCCATGCTATCAGAATCCCCGATAGAAAAGGAAGATGAAGTTTGGACTTGGGACTGCCAGGGATTTCCTCGACGAAGATGGGGAATGCGGTCGACGTTTTGAGGTGGAGTGAGGACCCTTGATAGGGTGGGGACCTTAACGTCCATTTGACGACTGTGTTTGGGGCTTTTAGGGGGTACGGACTGGGCTCTTCGATGAACTTGAGGAGATTTTGGAGAAGTGGTATGGTTTGTGATTTTGCGGGATGGAGACGGAGAGGAGGAGGTCGAGTTTAAACCTCGAGTTGATTCTCGAGACAGGCGTGTAGGAGGAGCTGGTGTGGAGGTTTTAGGACTGGCTGGGATAACCCAGGATTTATTATTGGAAGCTGTAGTTTTCTTTTTGATCAGCTGATTTTGCTGCTCAGATAACCGCTGCATGTCACTTTGCAGGGAGGAAAGAGCTGCAGTTAACTTGGATACTGCATTGTTATAGTCTCCTAATGGAGCAACCGTTTTCTCACCAGGTGTCCCAGCACTCTTCCCTCCAGGTGTACGGGCCTTTTCTTTGGTCTGATTGACCTTTTTTCCAAGTGGAAGGCCTCCTCTGGCATTACTTTTTTCCTCCACAGAGGGGTGCTGTTCATTTTGTTCCTTCTGCTCCTCTTCCTCCATCCGAGCAAGCCTTTCCTCCAGCGCTAGTCCAGAGAGGTCTTCTTCTGTAGATGACGTGCTGACCTGGCCGTCTCCAATTACATCTCCGTCATTCTCATGCCGTTCCTTTTTTAACTGCAGAAAGGCACTCTTCCCCAGTCTTTGTCGGTGCTTTTCAAAAATTGCCTCAATGCGTTTTTTCTGGGCTTCAATAGCTTTGCGCTTTTCTTCAAGCCGAACCCCCAGCTCAGACATTTCATTGTTAAGTTGTGGGCTCTTGCTTGGGCTTTCTTCAGACTTCTGCGGCCATGTAGTCATCTGAGGAGAAGATGGGTCGCCGGTTTTAGGAGAATCCAGATTCTGCTTCTTTTTACGTTCAGCAAAGCTGGTCATCTTCACACCACTGTCAGGCCCCTCTTTGCTATGGCCTTTAGCAGAGCTTGCACTGGCAGCTGGTGTGGTGGGAGTAGACTGGGCTTTCGGCAGGTCTTCTGAGGCATCTGAATCCACACTACCATCTCTCAAGACTGAGTCATCATCCCGTGAGCATTCAGAGGCGTTTCTGGTGTGAGCTGGGTCCCTGGGCTCTCCTGTAGTCTTGTACATCATACCTGAGCGTGATGGTGCAGAGCAGCTGATGGGTCCCAAGTTGCTGTTATATCTGGAACTAGCAGGATCATCGGGAGAGTGGAGGTAGAAACCATCAGGAGCACCATCAGGGTGTAGACGAGGCTCCATCTTGCTCTCATTATGAATAATTTGGAGAGCCTCTTCTATGGTAGGGAGCTCTCCTGTTTCACTTGTTTCATGGCCATTCTCCTCTGCCAGCCTTGGTATACTGGGATTCTGGGTGGCCCATGATGCTCTCTGTGGGCCATTGGGTCCAGGTGGTTTGCTGAACAAATGGCTGAGGTCTTCGGGAGGAATATAGGGCACCCGGCTCATGTTTTGGCCCACTGGGTTGAGCTGATCTGAACTAACAGAGCGGGTTATTACAGGGTTTCCCATCACAATGTCCACATCACTGTCCAGGCCAAAAGGAATGCTGAAGGATACTGCTGACAAGGGTCGGCTAAAAAGAAAAACAAACAAACAAAAACAGGGATAAGTACCATACATAAGACTTCAAATGACAGTTAAATCATTTATTAAGGATCCCACCTTAGAGGCTTCTTGCTCCATGTCTTTCCAACTCCTTCTATATGAGACATTGAGGCAGACTGAGTCAAAGATCCTGAGTACAACGGGACACACACAGACATGTAAAGGCATGCAAACCACACAGGGATGCACAAACCAACCCAACACAACACAAATGGGAGGAAAAATGTTATATGAAAAGTTTAAAATGCCCATTCAAATAAGGAAAACAGTACAACACAAAACACAGCTAAAATTAAATAAGAGGGGGAGGAAAATAGGTGAACCACACCATAAAATGATTCTGTAGTTTGACTTAATATGATGACAGATGCGGTCTTAATCTTACCTGATGCAGGGGAGGAAATGGGGAGGAAAGGCTTTTTGAAAATTGAAGGGGAAGTACTGCAAAGTAGGGAAATAAACTCAATCAGTTCAAGCAAGTACTTCATCCAAAGAACATGACAGACTACATATAGCAAAATCATTTTCAGAGTTTGTACCTGTTACTTGGTGTTACTGGTGTAGAACCATCTGGCAAAGAAAAAAAAACATCAGTTAGAATATGACAATATCATGATAATAACATATCAAATGTTCTCATCTTTAAGGTAATGTGCCACAACAATTACAAGGGGAAACTTACTTAATGTACCTATTGGCTGAACAAAGTCTGGCTTCTGTACTTCAAACCAGCAAAGTAGTTCCATCAGGAAGCTCAGAATGTTGAGCTAAACAAATTTCACACAATAAAATTAGGTATTTAGAGGACAATGTAGCATTTTTAGTCAATTAATGACTATAGTAATGGAAGTACCTGAAGCTCCTGTGGTGTGTACAGCATGTCCTCCAGTGCTAGGTGACAGCAGCCCTTCAGACAGCTGTCACAGAATTCCCGGATGAACTGCAGGTTGTACAAGCAGTCTGCTACAGACATGGACTCCTTCATACACACATCTTACAGAGGGAGAGATCAGCACTGTTAGACTGACAAACAACAGCTGAGAAGACCATAAATATAAAACATGGTAACGATGTTTGTTAGTACCTTCAAGTCTCAGTAGGCCAGGGCAATAGTAATGTATGACTGCAGCAACAGCACAACCACTGGACAAATCTTTAACTTCATTTACTACCGGAAAGATTGGCTTTAGTTTGGACTGAATTTTATCCTTCCTGTAGCGCAGCTATAAAAACAACAACAAACAAGACAATTAAATTCTGCACTCTAACCATAATTGTACCTTTATATATTTGATCCATTAATGTTATCATCAGCTGTCAAAGCCAAGCTTTTAATAACACGAGTGGGTAGTCTTCAGTTATCCACACAGGGGTACACAATATAAAATGCTAAGAATTACAGTAAATAAAGGTTTCATGCCAAGGACGTGTAAAAAGGAATGAGTATGGATGAGCTAGTGGCACACTCAAAGTGAATGACTAAATCAGAGCAGCATGGAGGAGGGTTTTACTAGGAGAAAGTGGGTCAAGTGAGGGTCTCGAGAGGCAGAGAAGAAAGAGATGCGGTCTTAGAAAGAGAGAAAAGGTTTCAGGTATATCTGCAGTGCACAAACAAACAGCCCACCGTCAGCTGGGGCCGGCTGACAAAGCTTGTCTCTGTTAACTGCCATACAAACAAACTGTCATGTACAGTCAGTTGTACATGACAGTTTCACAGTCCTGCATGAATGCAACTGTGATTCATGCACTATTCATGTTAACACAAACATGTCCTGCAACACAATGTTGGAACTCAAGTGCAATTTAATTAAGATGTGCAGATTAGGATGTGTGAACAATGCAGTCTCACACCAGCATATGGGGAACTAATAAAACCAAAACACAAAAAGAAAAACAGACCTGGTCACCAGATATTTGCTGATAATTTAGATGGAGACACTGGAGGGATGGAGGGATAGGGGAGAAGAGGCAGAGGAAAGCAGGGAACTTACAGGAACAAGTTTCCAGTACCAGCGAGTAGGACACTGTCAGAACAGAGGAGGAAATCACACAACACGGAGAAAGAGAAGGGAATGGAAAACAGGAGCACAAGGAGAGCTAGTAAGCCTACAGTGGAAGAACTAGACAAACAGGAAAGAGGGCTGTGATGACAAGTTCTTGACAGAAAAAAAAACAGTGACACTGCCCTATGTTTTCAGGTGTCACCTTCAACTCATTAGGCTTGTTGACTAAGAAGCTTGAAAAAGCAGTCCTGCTAAGATTGGACACACTTGCAAATCTGGACAAGACTCAACCAGCAACAGATAAACTGTGCTGACCAATTAAATGCTGAAGTTAGAGTTAGTACCGGAGAGTGAATGCAAAAGCATAAGGAACAGGATATTCTGAATACACAAAACAATCCCAACTGGTGATCAATTATTAAAATAAGAACAACATACCTGACCTTAAGCAATATTTTTATAACAATGAAATGATCATCTTTATTTTCAGAGAGACTTGTTAACTTTACTTTTAAGTTGTTTTCCCACATACATTGGAGTCCTAAAATGTAGTAGAGATACTCTAGAGCAGCAACATGTGTAGCAATTGATCTGAACTTCTTGCACATATTTTATACTTAAGTCCTTTAGTAAAATCTCAACACGATCAAAGGGGGAGACGATGACAAACATAGCAAACAATTCAGTGAATTTACTGCACGTGTGTGTATCCTGGCAACACTTGCTCCTTTATTCTTGTTTCTGCTGACTTGTTTCTTTCTTTCTAACTATTGCAGATATAATCAGACACACCTGCTACTAATAATAACAACAATGAGCCATATATATATATATATACACATATATACATTTTTTTTTTTTTTTTTTTTTAAGTATAGTAAACCCAACATTAAATTTCTGCATCACATCCTGCCTCTTGTCTGCTTTTGACTTACATGCACCGCTTCCCTTGCCTATGTGCAAGAGAGCGCTTTGCAAGCAGAAAGTCTGCTGCTGCGAAACATGTCTGAACAGTAACTGTGGAAAAAAAAGTCTAAAAGATCTCAATACATTCTTCTTAAAATCTTTGCCGTTTGTGTGTAAACAGCTTAAGCCACAAATAGGGCTTTTCAAATGAGCAGAGAAGAGCATCTTTTCATCTATTCACACTCACTTAAAATGGTACCTCACAAGGATGGACCTTTTACGCTCAGAGATGTCATACTCTCTTGGTTATTACTTAAGTTCATCCTGATTTCACCTGACAAAACTGCATTCCTCCCACCATTACTGGCCCCCTAAAATGTTATAATCAGCTGTACCTGAATCCACCTTAAGAAAATTGAAAATAATTTAAAAAAAAAAAACATTTTTGGTAACACCAATTACTGTTTATGCCTGAGCTTTGGTTTTGCAACTACACTCTGTAGAAGGAAAAATAAGCATGAGGTGAATAATGCTATACAGATTATCAAGTGTGTTTGGATACAATGATTACATAATAAATACAAAAGCAGAGAATGAATGAAACACTTACAGAGGTCTCAACAGGTTGAGGCTCTGTAATTGCCTGAGTTGAGTCATTCTGGGCTCCTTCAGTAAGCTCTCTCAACTTCTGGTTTAACTGAGTAAATAAAAAGTAGAAAGGAGAGAGACAGAAAAAAAAAAGTCAACATGAACTGATCAGGAATTACTACTGTGTGTTCACACATAGAAACATATTGTTTAGGCTGATGACTTAAAAATTACACAGTCTCAGTTTGTGAAAATAAACAGATGCCAAACCCTTAACAGCAGAGGGCTGATGACAAGTGGAAACAATAAGACACTGCTGAAAAAAGAAATACAATAAAGATGTGTTATTGAAACAGCTTCACTTCTTTGAGCTGCTCCTTACCCCGTTAACCCAATAAAGCAGAGCATCCTCCCAGCTGGCAGCTCCACCCAGCAGCTCGGCGGCACCACATGTCTTCACCACAGTCACCGTTTCCATGGCTCCCACAGCCATCAAGGCATCCATTACTGCCAGGTGAGCGCTCTGCACCAATCACAAGGGAGAAAGAAAAACAACTGAGGAACAAAGAGCCATTGTAACATCGATCAATTACAGTTAACACAATCACATGTTGGACAGTTTCATTTCTACTGTTTGACTAGGCCACCGTTTACCGCAGAACAGATATCATCTCCGTCTGCTGCAGTCCTGCTATTACCTACCAGAAGCATCCTCTAGAGGTCACCAGAGGACAGTTAAAAGTCAGCAGAAACTGACAAGACTTCTCAGCCAGCAAATGCACATATCAGTAGACGTGGGTGAACTTTGGACCCATGTTTGTACACTCATTAAATCATTAAGTAGGCAGTGGACCTGTAATATGATAACACAAATGTCCTGAGACTTTCATTCCTCGGCTGCTTTCCCTTTATTTGCTTTCTCTTCAGCCACTATTCTGTTTTGCGCAGTCCAATATTTCTGTATGACTCATGTATTAAGAGGCTGCAGGACATAATGAGAGGCTGTAACTAGATCATCAGAAAACACAACAGAGAACAACATTGTAAGAAAGCAGGTGTTTGCTATTGAATGCATTTCTGTCAGACAGCATAATGGACTCAATCCTACTTCAGTTTTAAATACAGTAATGCAACAAATAAATACATTACTATTTAAACATATTCAACATTACTAAGGATTTTCATCCAGAAAGCATTTCCTCATACCTAGCAGATCATTACAGAGCCCATTAAAATGCACCACCAACATTATCAGCTCAGTCAAAGTGAGCACCTTAATACTTTAAACCTGTTAGCTTACAAGAGTTGTGTTCTGTTTGCAACACGAGACTACAGCCAACTGTGCTTCTTATGTTTCAACTCTGTCTAGCCAAAGAGTGATCAAATATTTTGTATGCATTTAATTATCATCTGACAAAGTGAGTATTTATACACAAAAAAATGGCAGATAAATATTCACTTATTCAAAAATACAATATATTTCCCTATCTATTTAATAGGATTATATAGTAAATAGTATTTGTTCTATCTTTAGGCATCATCTTTTGGAGTATTGCTCATTACATAACCAAGAGAGCAGTCATAAATACGTTACAATAAAAAACTGAAAGTGAAACTGATTGCTTATGATGTCACTTTGTAAACAACTTATCTTCCTCAGCCAATGTCTTCATGTATGACGATTATATATTTGATTTGTTTTATCTGCCTCCCTTTAAGTGACAGATAACATCAGTAGTTGGTCCAAATATTTTTCACTAGTGGCTAACTGCACCAAGTCCCTTGTCATGATAATGCTGTTTAACCAAGAAAAGGTTGGTCACAAACAACATATTTCCTGCCAAGACCGCTCATTTAATCCCTTAGATTTTGAGCTTATTCTGTGCACATAAGTGCCTGGTCCCTTTAACTACTTATAAATTCCACCTTAGAGGCCAGACATTCTTACTTCAACCTCTTATGTAGCCACATATGGGGGCTGGTGGCAATCCAGCTGCATAAATGAGCCCTGCCTGCATGTCCGAATTACTCAACCCTGCTATAAAGTGCTGACCTGAGCAGACCCAGTGCTGGGTCGGGCAGTGCAGGCTATGCCACTAAAGGCTTGTCAGACAGTATTGGGGCAAGCTCTCTGGATGTGGAGCAGTCATTTACTGTGAGCACTATGCCTTCAACTTGTTTGCCCTTCCTAACATTGTTGCCAAAATAAGGATCGCTACTCGTATGCCTGTAAAGCATGGCTTGACTTTTTAGTGGACTTGCATGCAGCACAGATGGAAACAAATAGCTTGAAAAAGGGGACCAACAACAAGGGAATTTTAAAGAAATATTTTATATACAAGTCAAGGCCATTACTTAACACAGATTTCAAAACATGGCAGAGTCTAACCGTTTTATTATGTGGCAATAAAAATAACTAATTATTTCATTAGTTTTACAAAATTCTGTTGTTCAAAATAATGATCTTTAGCAGATTTAATAGTGGTTTACATGTATGAAGAGTTCAGAATGAAAGGAGAAGGAGGGGGAGTTGGTTGTAGATTTCCAGTTGCCGACCCAGGAGAGCTTGCTAAGCTAAATCACAAGGCTCCCTAATGAGAGTACTGAGAGGAGCAACTCGAACACAGAGCCCTCCGCCTGCCAGATCACCATAACAACCAACCAGCTGACCCACAATGCATCTCAGTGCAAGTCTGACTGCAGCACTGATCTGTGCTCCTGGCTTAGCCCTGGCTCTCGGCTTGGAAACATCCAGCACCTCTAAAACCAATGTGACAGGGAGAGGAAAAAAATTAACACTCCATCAGTTAACCCCTTCAACATTAAATGTTTACGGCCTCATTTTTGCACATCTACTTGCAAAATTGCATAAACAACTTAGTTAAAGTAAGCAAAGACATCTTGTTGATCATTATGTGAGATTATGATGAGGGGAAAATCTGATTAAGTCTCAAATATGACTTAACCCCATCCCCCTACCCTGCCTGCTGCCCGCTGATGGGGAGACAAACGGGGATCAAGCAGGCCAGGGGCCCAGCAAGGGATTTTGGAAAGGATGTTATATGAACATACAGTTTATGTACAATATGTACATCAAGTGTATGCTTAAGCAATAAAAACCAGAGTAAATTAGGTTTACACCAAATAATTATGCATACAGTTGATAAGATTAATTACAACTGCTCATTATTTTTTCAATCAGCAGAACAAATGTTGCAAGATGATGATTAGTGTTTCTGATAGTCTGCCACTTTTATTTTGAGCTAAGCTCCTGACTGATGTTCATTTAACCAGAAACCTGCCAACACAGCAGTATGATTTAAGACAAAGTGTCACAGCCATTCCAAAACCAACAGGGCACCAGGAAGAGGGTTAGCTACATTATGGCTACATGACTTACTTGCTCGCTGTGGGAAACAATTTCTAACCCTATCTCCAGTGTACTCAATAGCTCCTTTCACACAGCCTATTAAAAGGTGGGACTCGCCCATTAATGGAGGTAATCTGAACCTATGTATAAGAGGGAGAGCTGGCACCAATGTTGTCAGGTTTCAAGTCACACCTCTGATTCCACAATGCTTGCATGTTACTTTAAAGCATTTACTAGGGTGGCACTACACCAGCCCATTCTGGTTCAATTACACAGAGGAGTTTTTTGTTTTTTTTCTTAGGGCATTAAATCCCAGTGGGTGTGTGAAATGTGCCATCATCAAATATGAGGCATGTGCATGGTGAGTCATTGGTCATTTCTGGCATGTCAACCAATCATGGATGATGACGTTCAGTCTGTATGGCAGATTATCTCTAATCTTCAAAGATCTCTATCCTCAATCTGAGGAGTGTTGGGGGTTGCCTGCCCCCCCCCCCCCGGGAAAAACAGACACCAGAAGGACACAGCTACACAAACACGTATACAACCTCAACAGCTACCAAAAAAAACAAACGCAACAACAACAAAAGCCCAATGATCAAGATGCCCACAAATCCATCTTCTATTCTTCTTGAAAAATTATTTTTCCAAATGATTTCACAATGGACCCAACTCAAATGAAATAAAGTTTTGGGACTCACATCTGACCCCTTTCATTTTCTTCTTTGAATCTTTTAACTCTCAGACTGCATTTACTTGATTCTAAAACCTTGTAAGAACAGAGATTACTTTCTCGCTACATTCTGATGTTCAATATCTTAGAACTGAATGAAGATTACTTTCTTTTAACGTGAACTCTATGTACAAAGTAGTAGTACAGCTACAAAATTTCTCCTTTGGCTCTTTTTTGTTATAGCATCAAGTGTTTAGTAGTTTAACAGGCAGCAGGTTATTGATGCTTCGAACTGTATGAAACGAAGTCGGCACCGACATTTTTATGGGTTATGATAAACCAGATTTCCTGGATTGGTCCATCAACCCAATTTCTGAATTATCAAGTGCTTGGCAGGTCAGACAACCTGGCATCAGTATTCATCAGTAACAAGTAAGACTTTCATACATCATGTTATCACTGCATCCAAATTAAATTTAGGGTAGGAAAAAGATTAGGCTTTAACAAACAGCAGCCCTGCAGCAGATTGCCACTGTTGCAAAGCCGTTTTACCGGCCAAGACCTACATTGATGCTCCATCCTTGTAATACTGCAGCATGACCCAGTTTCTTAGCTTGCCACACTGGAGCTGCAGTGCCAGTGAATGGCAGACAAGCTCCAAGAGCAGCCAAACAGTGGCTGGAAGGCTTATACACCAAAGCAACGAGCAGCAAATGCAGTACTGTCAGTAACAGCCAAATGAGACTATAATCATTTGGCTTCAAAGCTGAGATGGGTCGAGTTCTGACCTGGAAACCTCGTCCAGAGGTAGGACACACAGCATGAACGCAAACAAATTCATGCACAAAAGGGATTAGAGGGATATTTTGCATTCCAGATACCCGTGTCATTAGGCCATTAGAGCTAGTGCAGTAGTAAACATAGTGGGAAAACGGTACTTTTCATCACTGTGCCAATTGTTTCTAACCTCTTTTAAACTATTTTCATTTGACTTGTTTTTCATGTCTTTTCTGCATTAGTACATATATATACACACTTAATGTATTTGTGCTATAATTTTCATACCACACTGCCATTTAATTTTCAAAAAGTGCTTTAGAAAGAATTTATTTGTACTGACATTCTTATTATTTTTCTGATTTTACAAAAAAAAAATATTTCTGATACTTTTAAAAACAAAAAAAATGTTTTGTATGTGTCTGATTCAATCCTCAGTCTCTATTGTAATAATTATTTTTGGAGGGACAGTGGTGCCAACATTTGGAGAAATGTGGATTTCTGTGCGTTTGTATGATGGAAGAAACGTGCCACATCTATAAAATGACAAAAAAAAAAGATATGTGTATTTGCAAATGATAAACACTTTGTAAGACTGTTTGTTGAACCTTATTTAAGTTAATACAGTGTGAATCATTTACTATTTTGACTTCCATTCAGTGCAAGAAAAGGCTACATTTAAGATGCTTTGGGCAGTTCTTAGCTAAATACTCAACCAGTTCATCATTGATATTCTGGCACTGAAAATCCATGATATAAAAAGGCAGAAAATAATAAGAAAAACACTCGGTAATAAATGGAAAATAAAAAACAAAAAGAAAGACTACATGACAGTTTCCTGAACCACATGTTTTGATCATGTCAGGTGCATGTCCATACAATTAAGCTCCTCATTACAACACAGTCATCAACAGTACAGTAGGAGCTGCAGTGGCCAGCAGGCAGCTGCAGTGAAGCAAACGGTTCGCACAACAACACTGTCCCGACTCTGCCTCCAAAACAGCCTGAATGCACATGGATCAAGCTAGCTGGGAGAACTGCAGTTGTATGCCACTGAGGGAGAACGATAGTGATGTAAAGGAAGGATTCATAGAAGTCCTTCAAAGCAGAGTTCCTCTTCTTTTTTAGATGATAATAATTCAATATCTAAAACCAAAAGTTTTAATGTGTATGTTTTCAGGCTGAAGAAGTCAGGGCTATATTATGTTAGAGGAAACAGATAAAGGAATCTTTTGTCAAGGGCTAAGAAGACAAACCTGTTTCACTTGATTTACCTCACTCAGCCAGCTCAGTGTATTCCCTCAACACAGCATCTAAAGTTTCACCAGAACTGTTTAGCTATTGTTCTGATCTGGACCATCTTTTGTATATAGACTCCCTCTCCCTCTCACACCCTGAAAGTAAAGTAGTCATGCCCTTGTCCTCGCAGCTGGAACCACTCATCCTCTAGGATCAGCTGGGGAAGCTTTGGGGGAAGGGCTGTATGAGTGGGGGTCTTTTTGATGTCCTTTAATCCCTAGAATCAAAGCATAAGCATGCTCCTGTATCAGCAACCGAATTAACTTGACCTGCTCTGCTTCTCTACTGACCCCAGATAGCAAAGAATCTGCATCCAGAGGAGAAGACATTCAATACTTTTGGGTGATTGACAAATGTAAAGCAAAACAATATTCTAGTATTACTTGAAGTGGCCACAAAACATCTCATTCTTCTGCAGTGGAATCATCATCTTTCTGTTCACTGTTCTCAAAAAGCAAAACGCTGTCAGCCCTGATATTGGCATCATACATTACCATTTTGATGGGTTTATGTCGAAGGTCTGCATCAGTCACTGTCACTTCCTGGTCTTTGGCGAGGATGCCTCTTTGAGTGAGGAGTTGCAGCAGGGTGACGTTGTCTTTGGGGTGAGCCTCGGCTCCAGTACCCCCCAGTAGCAGGCTGTAGGTACGACAGTAGAGCTCTGAAGACTGTAGGAGCCGTATGAGGGGAGGTTTAAGATGCTCTTGTTCATACTGGTCACAGTAGAAAGGGTCACGCAGCTCTGCAGGGACATTTTCTACCAAGAGGGAAGAAAAAACAAAAGAAGAGACAAACTATAATTAGCTGTGGCTTGCTTTATGTTATAGTTGGGAAAGGCCAGGTGACACAAAAGTCTAAGCTTAACTAATAAGTCAACTCTTCAGTCACTGTTTAATACCATAACAATGCGGTACTCAAGAGATCTGACTAGCACACAGAAAATGAAAATCAACAAGGACAATGAAAAACAAAAGGCAGAAGAAGATGGCAAAGGGTTTTCAAGAGGCTTTTTCCTCAATTTGTTCCACAAAAAAGGCAGTGAACAGTAATAATTGATAGTGAACTATGAGAGAATTGTTCATTCTTTTGATTAATAGAAAGGAAACAAAAAATAAAATAAATAACCCTGTAGACCAATGAGGTTAAGATGCAGTATAACAATCTCTCTACAACAAGCAAAGGAATATATGTAAAAAATAAGATAAAAATGAAAAGAGGATAACTTCTACAAACATGATGCACTTTAACACCTCAAAATCCATTGAGGGTACACAGTCAAAACTCCCTGACTAATACATCAAAATATCAATTAACAAACTTGGGGAAAAAAAGCAGTATATACAAGGTGGCCTATCTCACAGAGAAAGAAAACTATTGTAGAATAAATCATTAAAGAAATGTCACTTTACTCTTTGGCTCGATCAACCATTCAAAAGGAAGTAAAATTATTAACTTGTTGATAATTTGTAATTATCAACAAGCATTTGTAATTTATTTATTTACTATTTGTTGTTGTATTATATTTGTTTGTTTGTTTTAAACTCTCACCGTTTGTACATTTAATATTTACCATCACTTGCAGCAAGATGCTGCAAGAAAAATCTATGTCTTTACTCTTTATCAAAACACTTCTATCAAAAGAAAACCATGCTCCTCAGGAGCTGGCATGGAAACCTGCCCTCTGCCCAGTTCAGTAGCAGATGAATAAATCTGCTGTATAACATGCAGATACAATCAAGTAAGGCAAGCATCAAGATCAGTGGGACATGATGAGCTCAGAAGTAGACATTTACAGATTACAAGATGCTCTGCAACTCGTTTCATCTCTCTTTTTAAAAGCTTTTGCTTCATTTTTGTACAAGGCTTCTCAGAAAATTGCAGTTAAAGATCCAGAGATGATGTACATCTTAGTCTCCAACATAAAGGGAAAGCAAATCAATTCTGTCACACCTTAAAGAAAGTGTACTTAGAAAACATGTACCAATGGCTTTAAATACAACACCCTGCAAACATTATCCACACTTTACACAGCCTCTTTGAAACTGGTTTTTCAACATCCTGACAAAACCAGCAGCAAGCCACGCGCAAACCTACACAAATTAGTGTCTCGCTGTAAAGAAGATATAGATGATGAAGTGAAATGTTTCATATTTAGAGTAATGTGTGTTTATAAGAGCCCAAGACTGTACCTTACAGAGAAACAGAGGGGTTATTAAAAGGGTGGTGTCAATACACTGTTGCATCATTATGCAGCCTTGTAATGGATTCAATGACATTAGCCATCAAAACAGCAACACCAATGTCCTGTTCTCTGTCTCTCACTCCATAATGAATGTAGCTGTCAGTCAATATTTTCAGTGATGCCATATCCTTCTGTTTGAAGTAAACTTTTCTTTTTTTTTTCGTTTACCCAAACTGCAATGCTGACGTCAGTTTTTGTATATGAAAACCAAAAAAGTATCACAGTGATGTGTTTGGGGGGAAAAAAAAGAAGGCAAAGCAGGATGCAAATTCCACAACCGAGTTAGATGACAGAGATCGATATGAGCATGATTTCCCTATGAGACTGTCTTGCTATGAAAGATGACTTTCAATGTCACATATTAGAAACAAACTGGGTGCAAATGTGAGGGAGTGAATCCATACACAGGGGTCTAAAAATTCTTGTTTGTTTTTTTGATTACATAGAGCTCACAGATAATAAAAGGTGGCAAAGGAAAGAGTGACCGATTGGAGACAACGTAATGTTGACACCAATACACCCCAAGGGAATTATTCAGATTAAAAACATGTGCTTGTATGTTTGCATGAACTGGAGCAACTACCTCTCTGTCACTTTCACAGGTCATGGAGTCAGTGTTTATCTACTGGTTTGAGTAAGAAGGCAAAAGTCAAATGTGTGCAAAGCGTATTGACTGGGTATCACATTATCATGGTGGGGGAACTAGGAGCTTGGCATTTTAAAAAATACACTAGCAGTTTTTAACCAACTGATTGAATTTTGACCTTATATCATTGCACCTGCACAAGATCTGTGCACCAGCCTACTCAGACCTCTTACCCTCTTAAAGTCGGTAGAAAAGTAGCCTGAGACATAGAAAACATTTATTATGGTAAAATTGGCCAGGCTTTTAAACAGTGCAGTGGAGCTGATACAGCTGAGCTCTTTTAGTTGCTATCTACTGACGTGTACTGTTTGATAACAGGAGCCATGTGTCCCATTTCATTGACTGATTGAGCTAGTGTGATGCTCATATTGCAGACATTATTGCACGTCTCACAGCGATCAGACAGAGCAACACAAGCTCATATAAAAGACAGCTTGTTGGAAATCAGTCGGCACTAAAACTAAGCCAGGTCTTTTGGTGAAAAACAGCTCGACTAAAACCCACCACCCAACCATTTTCACTTTTACATTTATGGGGAACAATCAGCGCTGGATTAGAAGGTTTGCTGAGTGTGAGCATATATTGAGGAGCTCCCTCTGACACCACTCTGCCTAGTGAAAACTTTCAGGAACTCTGGTGCATGTTAAATCATTTATTAGAAGTGTGCAGGATAAGCATCACAGCAGGAAGCTCAAATAACAAGACTCTCTCCCACGTGTCATGTTTAGACATCAGTGGTTGCATGCCCAATCACAAAAACACCAAAATGACTGTTTTCCTTTACAAAAACCAATAACTCTTCCTTAGGTGTGTTTCGATAATACTACCAACTGTATTTCTATCTATAATTACATTACAATATCCTCATCATGTGTTTGAAAGGATCAAAGACATGATTATCCACACGTACTTTCAGAACAAAGCAGGTACTGTATTGATGCCCCAAAACCCAGCCATACCGAGAGGGGTAATGGCAGCATCCAATTGTCCACATGACCATTTGTGAAATTCAAATGCGAACAAAACTAATAAACATCTCTAATAAACATCAAAGAACAATGGTCTGTCATTGTTTACTGGTATCTACTTTCCGTTGTTCTATTCATTTCTTTTTTGGGTGGGGAAACGATGCACACTTCATCACTGTAAATGTTCCAGTGGACAAGTCTGCACGTTAAGACTTTACTATATATCAGTATTGTAAAAAAAATTAAAAAGTACCAAATTTCAAGCCACTTCTACTGCACTAGTTAATATGACTTCATTCATGTGGCAAGTAGCTGAAATGGTGTGCACAGTGCATACATATCAATCACTGGACCAGGATCTGATGGTATGTTTTCAGATTAACAACCCCACTGAAACCACTACAAATGAAGTGTCTCTGATCTCCATGTGAACTCCCAAGTCCACTTACCATAAGCATACGATCCCTGGCAGCATGTGTATCCTGTAACATGAACATAGACTCCGCTTTGCTGTGGCACAGCAGCTTTAAATTGCATTAAAAGGGCCGGTGTACACAGAAAAATCTCCATTAGACAACATGTGATTACATTACGGGTGCTCTAGAGACAAACAGGACAACACTGTAGGGAGGGCAGGACAAGTATCCATCATGCAGAAGTATCCTTAGGTTAAAAACAAACTCCAAACCATATCTGTGTGTACTACTCAAAGAATACTTGGACGTTTGACATGTAGGGAGGAGTGGTAACCGTCTTTTCTTAGAGTAAAATGTGCAAAATGATATTTAAACACACTTTTCAACTCAGTAACTGTGTTAAAGGGTTTGCCTCAACCAGTTCAATATAGTTTGCCAACAAGTATTTGACCATTCTTGTGTCAACATTAATAACAAGCCAACATCCTCCTCAAGTCTTTGTCCCTTGTTGACACACTATAGTTACAGTGAATGGAAAAAAGATGAGTAATTGTGCCAACAGCATTCCAGTATGATGCCACAGCAACTCAAGCAAAGTGTAAAGGTAAAAGTGGTGTACCTGTAGTATGGCTTCAGGTGGTTTAGTTTAGCAGCAGTTGAATTTTTCATAGATGGACAACAGGAAGACACACAGCTTACATTAGTAGAGTGAATTCAGGTGGAAAACTGAAATATGTGAATAATGTACATTTTCCTCTTGAGCTTGTCAGTTTTTAAAAGCAAGCCTCTCCCTACAGTAAACTGGTAAATCTAGAGTTCCATTCCATTGTAATGGCACACTAGTTTGAGCCACCCTCAGATGATCTGTCAAGTCATTAGTTACAACAACTTCAAAAGGTTGATTATAAATCACATTTTGCACTTAAACCCATCCCCCTTTGTATTTAAATATATATAAATCACATGTACATGGCATTGCAAAAGATCAGGACTTTCTATTTAAGAGGGATGGCTCTGGATTCCTTAGCTCAAGGAGAAAGAGAATTAGTTGCTGCAGTTCATTACAGCCTTTGCACAATATTACAACACTGATGTATTATATCCCAAACTGCTTTGCTTAGGCATGGAAATGGTTATTGATGGTGGTTGTAGTGAACATAACAGTAACTTATATGGTCTCTACATTCCGAGCAATTGCTCTTGTTGCCTCTTGAAATGTTTTTTCCATATTAATAGATGTTTCAATGCAAACCCATAAGCAAATTAGCAGGTTAGATATGGTTTCATTTTAGTGTTGTTTATTAGACTGGAGAATGTTTTCTAATCATTTTTGTATTTCATGTCATCCATTGTTGTATCCATTTAATTTGAGCCAGGTTTGTTGGAGCAGGGATGCATTGAACACCTGCAGGACTGCTGCACTTAAAGGACCAATCTAAGTAGCCCTGTTCCAAATCCTTCAAGGCCTGAGCTGTGCACACTATGTGATCTCTTTGGACTACTATGAATTGCAAAATCATTAGTAATGCCATCTATTGTCCTCATTAGGTTGATTAAGATTCAAGAGGTATGGACCAGAGGACCCAGTCTGGCTTGTGCAAGGCTTTCCGATGTACAGCTGAGTTTCTGGGAAAGGACTTGATGATGTCATTCTGAATTTGCATGAAACTATCAGCAAGGCCAATGGGTCGATTAAGACCGAACTGTTGGCAGTGTTGTCATCATATACTGTAGCTTGGCGACTTTGACCATAGGGTGTGGCTGAGGTGCTAAACTCAGTGCAAACAGGTTGGAAGAGCATTTAGAGTTGAGCCCAAGGCCTTTCAGGGATTGTGTAACAAAAAAAGTTAAAGAAAAATAGGGTCCACCACACAACTTTCACAAACCAAACTGAGTAATATTTGCTCTCATGAATGTCCTTCGCTATAGTAAGTGTGTCCAAAAGGACTTTGAAGACAGTTACCTGTCATCACACTGCTTAAAAGCTAAGAAGAAAAGGGTATGTTATTAAGGCTTTTTCGTACGGGACTATTTTGGTGTCTCGTTTGTGAGATTTAATCTTTACCAGTTAGTGTTCCAAAACAAAGGAACATGTTATCACTTCGGGTCAAAGCTGACGGAGTTCAAGAAGCCCAAACCAAAAGGAGGTCTTATGATACCTCTGCCGTGTGCAGAAACATTATCTATTCTAGTTTGGAGTGTTTTGCATTCACAAGATTCAATTTCTAACTCTTGAATTTTGCTGACGAAGGAAGCTGGAAGAAAACACCTGATAAAGATAGAGTCTAACTAGGATCACAATGAGTCACTGCCTGCTTTTCATCTAAATTATATACAATGTATCTGCAATGGGGGAAAACGGTGTTACAGTTGGGCTAGTGGGGGTTGTCATTGGCACAGAGGGAGAAGCCTTTCCCATATAAACGCCCTATGTGACATGTCCGTGTGGCCTGTTTGAAAACATACCCAGCAGCCTGTCATTTTAGACCCCCGCGATTGGATATGAGACAAAAACTGGTTTGCGAGTAGGGAGGCCTAGGAGAGGAGGCCCGTTTCTCTGACACACATACCCCCAGAGTGAGAACAAATGACATGTCACAGTCAAAAAATGCATGCAGTGCATGCGTCCTCTTTTCACATGCAGCTCTTTGTGCTAAAAAAAAAAATCGCTGAACTACACACACACTGCAGTTCCCCTACTTGCATGTGCTTCAAGCTAACATAACATAAACACATTGCTGGAAAACAAAAGGATTTTGTTCTCATAAAAGCCTCTAAATATTTATTTAACTCACCGGGCCTAGACTAAAAACCTACCTGCACTGCCGTAGGACTTCGCTAACAGCCATCCGACACTTGCGCATATTTTTGATTTAGTGCAGTCATACAAATCCAATGGCTTTATGTCTGGGACCACAAAAGTCTTCTTCATTGTAGGGGAGTCCACCATAGCGAGTCTGTAAAAAACTGGAAGTGATGCTGGCAAAAAAAAAAAAAAATACGATACAAGATAATAAAAGATTATCAGAGAATCATTCTTTTTGTAGACTATTCCACACGACCGCCGGGGTTGGGAATACGGATGTGGTTTAGGGTTTTCCTCGGGATATATCCGCCCTGGGTTTGCTTCCAAGCCAACTAATGTCCTCTTCTGCGTTGGTTTGGAGACGAAATATCCTTTTAATTATACCTTACAATCAAATGAAGCCCCGACCCGCCGGGCTGCTACAGAAAACCGGTATATTCCCCTCGTTTTTGCCCTTCTTCGTCCGCATTGCTGTGTTGTCAGTTCACTGTACGTAGCTCCACTTTAGTCCTGTCGATGACTGACTACCAGGTGCTCCACACTGGCATCGCTCTCTAATCCCACCATCCAATAGGAACCGAGACTGAACAATGAGGGCGGGACTTCAGTATGAACGCAGACAGCAGGTAGAGGTGGTGTGGTGTGACTTTTGGTACAGGTGCATCAGTCATACTGGTGAATGCCTTAGGGGCCAGCTTTTGACAGGATCAGTCGAAAAGCTGTAAGCGAAGAAGAAATTTTTATTTTATTATTTTATTATTTGACTGGCTGTATAGACGCTAATTTAGTTGTGCAAAAATAAAAGCGCGTGCGGGCAACTTAATATAACCTTTATTTTACCAGGCAAAACATTAAGAACAAATTATTTTCACAACGTTGGCCTGCAAATGCCAGAAAAGCACTTGTAGGAAAGGAAAAAACAAATGACAAACTTGTAGAAGTGTGATGTGTATAAAGATACTGAATAAATCACGCCAATAAACCCATGTCTTAAAGAGGCAGCATTGTTTTGTTAGAACTTATTTAATTTTTTTCTCAATTTTAGCTTAGTGAGCCCTTTTCCGAGACTTGATAAAGATCCACGATTTTAATTCAACATCTTTTGCACTCCTTCACTTTATTGCAAGTGTAACATGTAGAAACGTATGCACCCATCACATCTTGCTTTTATTTGCCCCTTTAATTTCATTCAACAATATTGAGTTTATTCCAACACATGATGTAAATTGTTTGACTTCATTATTCTCAATTGCCCATCTACATGCAAAATAGGAGCAAGGATGTGCCCCTTATCTCAGATATCTTATTTATATACATACTTTAAGGTAAGCTGCAATATGCACCAAATAACTGCTACCAGATATTAGCATTTTATAAGGCAAAGAGGAAATTAAAAGGTTTACTTGCCTCTCATCATTATGACTCAGGCCAGTTTCTTTCCAGTTATTGAATTTATGTTTCCTATTATAACTTTGGAAAACAGAGATCTCAAGAGTGCCTCATCACATGATGCTCCAAATTACAACAGCTCTCCAAGAGCACTACACGGTAACTTTGTAAGACGATTACCTCTCAGCCATTTTAATCCAACTATGAAAGAAACTATTATTCCTTGTCATTATTTTTTTCTCCCAGTGTTCAGTTTGACATTTATGATGTGGTAGTAAGAGTATATACATTAAACAATGTCAATCTATATATCAAACATAATAAAAGACTTGAATGCTTAGGTTTCATTAAAAGTTTACTTTAAAAAGATCATTCATGTTACTTTTACCCTAAAGCAGTGTCATCTGTAAATGTATTAAACGGATGCAACAAATGCTTTTATAAACAAAGATTCCATGATTTGAAAGCACCAGTTTATCACATCTGCTGGTGTAATTTAGACAGTGGCAGGGTATCAGTCACATTTTTGTAGCATTAATACTTACATAATGATCAGCGAACAAAGCAAGTCTGCAATTATTACTAAACCAGCCAGTAGGTTGTTGTTTTTTTCTCTCAAATGTACTCAAACAACCCTGTTATTCAATCACTACCAACTTATTGTACTTGTAACATACAACAGCAACTTGAACTTAACATATGGAAACTGACATTTGTCTGGAGGTTATATAACTTTGGAAACTCTGGGCTTTTCAAGCCAACCACCTACTTGTGAAACTTAAGCCAAAAATGTGAGGCTTGAATGGTCAACTCCACTTTGAAATGAATGCTCCCCACTGAAAAAAAATAAGCTCCACCCCTATGTTTTGTAGGGCAGAGCTTCCCGTCAGAGAAAGACTTGCATTTCTCTAGTGTCTGAAAGCATTTTTACATTTAATTGCTTTATAGAAATTTGCTGCAAAACAGTCAAACTGCATCACATTGAAATCGTGAAATCAGTTATCTTGTACAAGTACATTAGTATTTCAGGCGTGAAACAAATGTTTGTTGGAACAGATGCCTTGAGCTTTATACTTGAGAAAGACTGACACCATGTGGCAAAAACATGTATATACTTATTTACTGACCCGAAAATCTATAGTGAGAAAAAAAAAATGCTTTTTGCTCTTTCTATCCTTCTAAAAATAAGGATAGAACAAAACATTTACTTAAAGATGCATCTAACGAAAGGTGAAAAGAGATATCAAAAGCTTGCATTTGAGCAAAATTCAGAGTAATCTTTCAATCATCTTTAAGGCCTCCAAAGACAGCTGTCGGGACACTCTTCTGCTCGAGCTGAACCTCTGTAAGGATCAAAAAACAAGAAAATGATTGCCTTTATATGAGCAAAGCATGTCTGCACAAACATTTAAGCAAAGGTTTTGTCCTAATTCTACTATGTTCGGCACTCACCCTCAGGTCCTTGGTCTTCATCACCATCTTCTTTCTCATCATCATCATCTATGTTGATCTCATCAGGATTGGATTGTTTAGAAAGCTCAGCCAGCTGACTGCGAGAAGTATCGCTCCTGCAGGTCCAGGGGAATAAGTTCAGAATTATAAAAGCCATTATTTTCCTGATATATTGTTTGTTTAAAGTTGTCAAATAATGATGATGATTAACCAACCTGACAAAGAGAATCTTCTCTTTGGGTTTGGGTTTGTCCTGCTCGGCTTCTGCGGCGAGCTGCTGCGCTTTCTGCTCCAACATCTTCATATCATCAAGTCCCATCTGACCTGGAGCAAGATCCGACACTGACAACAAATTATAAGATGGTTAGACATTGCAGCAGCAACTGTAACAAAAGTTACATTATTATTCCGTAGCGCTGGGTATCATCTTTTATACTGGAGACAAAAATGGAACACCCATAGCCATGTCATTCCCCGAGTATCCCATACTGCCCACTAGTACCAGAGCCGAAGATTTTCTCCACCAACAGTATGGCAAAGGTGAAGGTAAAGGAAAATATAAAAAAAAAATATCTGAGGAAAATGTATCCAGAATCAACAACTCACAGCAAAACAATCTGGATGTGCACAAGGCACTGCAAGTAAAGAGAAAAAGAAATGCCTTTTTTATTTTGAGGGAACGTTCCCTGTAAGTTAGCCCAAGTTCTCTCACCAGTCCCCGTGGAGCTTGTTGTGGCCTTCAGCATCTGAGAGGACATAAAATTGACCTGGGTGTTGTAGGTAGCCTGGACACTGCGTTTGATCCTCAGCATCTCTCTAATAGTATCCTCGTTTCCATGGCGGATCTCAAATTCTTTCCAGCTCTGCCAGAAATTAGCTGTCACCTAAAAGATCAAATTCATTAATACATCAAAAGACACAATCAAATGAGTTCACATCTGTCAAAGAAAAGTAACATTTTGTTCAAGAAAAAGTAAGGGAGGTTGTTTCTTACCCTTGGATCACAGATCTGGGAACAGTAGGAGTAGATTGCTCTGGCGCGATCAATCTCACCCAGTTTACTCTCCATGTCAGCAAAACGCAGACACATGTCCCTTGCATGCTCATCAGGAAGGACCTAGAGGAATACAAATGGTAAAACCATTTTGTAATTTTAGCCATTTTGGAACAGAATAAAGAATATTGAAAAGAAAGACTTTTTTTTTTTTTTAATAAACTAAGAAAAATGCAACCATACCTCAATAGCCTTCTGATAAATGGCTCTGGTATATGTAACGCCATAAATTTCAGCTGCTCTTTTGATGTAAATATTGAACATGTGATGTCTCTCTTCTGTTTCCACTGCCTGTGTTGCTCTTTCATAGACGGCCATGGCATGCCGGGCCAAGCCATACTCTTCCTCCAGTTTGGCATACAATAGATAAATGGCTGAAAAGAAAAACAAAGTGTTTCACTGCATTTCATAGTTTCAGAAAACAGGGAAAAAGCAAACGATGAGATACACAAAAGATGTTGGTGCAATTCCATCAAAGCTATTTACTCTTTGCAAACTTGGCAGGGCAACCATCCAGAGCTTGTTCAAATAAATCTCTGGCTCTTTCCAGCTTTTTACCCCCATAACGATCAATGAACTTGGTGAGGTACGTGTTCCAGATGTCATAAACGTTTGGCCACCTAAACAGAGCGATACCTCGCTCATATGCCTGAAAAGATATTAACAGACATTAAAAAATGAATTAAACTTGAGTATAAAATCAAATATTGATCATAGTTGCTTTTTGTGAACTAACATCTCTTGGCTCCTGAACCAAAATCGTATTGCGACTGAATTTGTGATATTGGCAAACATCAAAATGTTGTCAACTGAACAAATATAGTTTTGTATCGTAACCAAACTTGTGATTTACACCCCTGTTAATAAGTGGCATGTCATTACTTTAAAGCTTTCCTCAAAGTAGTTGTGCTCTTCAAGGAACATGGCGTAATTGATGATGATCTGTGGAGTGGCGATACGAAGATCAATGATGCGATCATACACTGCTTTTGTAGACTGCGAAGAAAGATGAATAAAGAGAAAGAATTAAACTAAGATACGTACTTGTATCTTAGTTTACTTGCTGTTAATTATGCAAACTGTACTTAACTGACCATTGTTATAGCCAACAGGTAATAAACATACCTGGAAAGTGCCAAGGCTTTCCTCCAAGTCTGCCAGCATAGACCAGACCTTCAAGGACTTGTAGACTCTGTTTTGGACAGGCTCAGATGCATCGAAGTACTCTGCCTTCTTGGATGGGATGGCTGTAGCTTTCTTTAAAAAAATCATTAACATATACACAAATTAACAGTTGTATCTGGGACATTTGCAGTAACAGAACACAAACAGGAATAAGCTCTTTCATAGATTTCACTAGGTTTGCTGCTAGTGTTGTTGCATGTTCTCAACCCAGCCACCAGATGCTCCCAATCGTCTACTGTAAGAGGTGCAACCATGTGCTCCGCTGTTGTCTTTCAATATGTGACCTGGGTTTTAATCTCAGCTCAACATATTAAAGAATTTCTCAATTCCTTAAAATGATCAGTAAGGAAAGGGAGGAAGGAGAGTTGCCAAAGACTATAAAGACAAATCCAAAGATCTCTTACGGTAAGTCTTTGATACCTGTGATGTACTGCAGGAGCATGAAGCATAGTGCCATGCTGTAAACTGAATTTAACATTACTACATAACTTCTCAAAAATATTAATGACAGATATTATACACAGGTGCGACAGATGTCATACTCAAACAAAATTGTTTTTAAATAACTGCATCCTCTTTTCACATGTGGCTCTTTGTTTTGAAAGAAAGAGGTTTCAAAACTTTCAATGCTGTTGTCTTGACTACCTATTTCTCTCTATCATCACCCTCTCCACTTGTGTCCTGGATAGGAAAGGTGTCTAGGATGAATAACTAATAAATAAGCTAGAATTCTATTAAGTTATATGATATGAGTGTGTTACCCTCAGTATGCGTAGTGCCTGTTCATAGTTCTCATGGCGAAGCTCCATCTCACCATATTCACACCACACTGCTGCAAGGTCATCCACCTGCTTGTAGTTCACCTTGGTAGCCTTCTCAAAGATTGTCCTGGCCTAAAGACAGTAAGTAAAGGACAAATCAAAGAATAAAAAGAACAAAACAACTGATCTGAAATTTAAAAGCTCCATATAGCCCTTGAGGAAAGATCTTCAGTAACTTACATCATCCAGCTGCTCATTTTCTTCATAGAATTTAGCAAAGGACACCCATAGAAAGTGAGGCTTTCCAGTGGCCTTCATTGGATCCACTGTCTGTACTGCCTCTGTGTATGTGTTGATGATCTGCAGAGAGTGATTTGAGCATTTATTAATTAGCAATGAGCAAGTAAAGGCTGCATTACCCAGGTGTTTTTATTAAGCGCACAAAAGTCCTAAAACTCACCTGCCGAGGATTCCCTTCATACAGCTTTACTCGCTTGTGCCACTCATGGACATTATGGGGGTTCTGTCTCAGTAGAACACTGTTCAGCAGAAGGGGCCGCCGGGCTATTAGCTGTTCAAAGCGTGCCAGTCTAAGCTCCAGGTCTGTGTCATCTGTGAATGGAGAGTGGCAAAGAGTGAGGTATGCGTAACAAGATGGGCAAGAAGCAAGGTATATGATCAGTGTTAAAGAATCAACACAAACCTTCCTCATCTTGCCCCAATTCTGCAGTTGTTTCCATCTTGGCAGCAATCATGCTTTCCTCAAACTGGGCATAACTATCAAACACCTGTGTGAAATCCCTTACTGTTACCACTGTGAGGATGGCTTCCTCATATACGTCACGTGCCTGAGAAAATAAAAGCACCAAAGAAAGGTCGAGAGTTAACCAAACTTGCATATCAGACATTTGTGCAAACACAACTGAGCCAAACTTAAATTAACATAAAGAGGACAAATATCTTGTACAAACATCTTTCTATTAGTTAAGTGATTCATGCATAGAATTGAGGCTATTTAGAGGAGACACACTTTCTCAAAGTGACCACTCCTGATGTAATAGTCAGCCAAAGAGCACCAAAGTTTTCCAAGTTGATCTGTGAAGCGCGTGAGACCCCCTCGTATGATGGCTCCAACATTTAGAGAGGTCACCTTATCAGGATTCTGGGAAATCAGGTCGCATAGCTCATGCCACAGCTGAACAAGAAATACATAGAGATCAATAAGTGTTTATGTTGAGCTTCAAAGAAAGACATTTGATCTGAAGTACTTGATATGAGATTCAAATCTTACTTGATAGTTAGATTTGCCCTCTTTGGACACAAAACTTTCATCATTGACAATAGCTGCTAGTCGTACAGCTGCTTCATCCAAGCGGCCAACAGACCGCAAGTAGTCTATGTATTCCTCTGCATTCTCTGGAGAAAGCTATAAGGTATAAATAGAAGACATTTTGGTGTATGTAAATAACTTGTCACTTTAAATCCTAAAGTGTAACCAATAGACAAATTTCCTTTTCAACAATGTTGTTAGGAACGTAAAGAAATGTGTATTTCTTTAAAACTTCCTTGAGCACAATCAAGATCCACATTTTATGTTTATAAAGCACCTTGCATAAAAGGTAAACGTCCTAAACATCCTTTTAAGTTTTTGATTCAGCTAAGAATTTAGAAATAATGTTTACAGAATAGAGTACATTCAGATTTGGCAAACCACTCAGTGACATATATAAAAGTTTTCACATAGTTTGTAAAATCTGGTTAATTCATGACATCTTGATTGACATCTGCAGTATGTAACTGGGTTATGCTCTATGTTCTCACCTTAAGGTACCTGCGATATACCCGGATGGCTGTTTCAGGCAGGGGCAGGTTGCGGACAAAGCGCAGATACAAAGGCCAGATTCGTGGGTGCTGAGTAACAGGGAGCGCTCTGAGTGCACGGTCAAAAGTTCGCCGACTTCTTGTCATCTTGCACTGAGACACAAGGAACTGGCAGTAATCAAGCCATATTCTAGGCATCTAGTCAAAGGAAAGAAGTGTTGGTTAGTTTCAAGTAAATCTCCCACTCTATGGTGTGTTTTATTTTCCTGATAAAATGTACTTATTTTATTGTTAATTTGCTCCTTTTTGAAACAGTTTTACCTTATGCATGAACACAAGTGCCCTCTCATGACAATTGTTGACTTCCTCGTAGGTTGGTTCAGTGATACATTTTCCTTTGACTTGCTTCCGCCTCTCTCTCAGATAATTGTACCACAATTTATAGCTGTAAACACAGATTAAAGTATTGCTAAAATTTCAACATAAACAGAAAAAAGGAAGTCCTTGCACAAGGTTTCTCCATCTGGATGTATATAGCCAATTCTTTAACCAAAACACAACAGTGATAGACAAATTTTAACCAAAGATAGTGTTTGGTAATTCTGAAATGTGGCACACTCACAAAATTTGAAAAGAACCCGTCAAAAAATTATATCAGATGTATAAAACTGTGCAGGCTGTTGTTCAATCAGATTCGGCACCGGCAAACCTACTGCAAAGGGGAACTTCTGTATGATCAAAATGCCAGCTCACAGAAACTTAAAAATTGTTTATTAAACAGATTTTCATAAGAATAGCTCTTGATAATCTGAATGGCACATGTACCAGTCATCAACTAGGGCCAATAAATCAGTGGATTTTTGAACAGTGTCCTCTGCAGTGGAAGAAGAGCCTTTATTTGAAGAAAAGGCTCCATCATGCTAATTTCAATATAATTACTTAGATTGAATAAATTTAATTGCTAATTATCAAATTATCCACAGGATCATTTACATTGACATTTTCAGCCTGCATTCACTCCTAGTCAGAGGGTTTTCAACACCGGAGAGATGGATCTATCCACCTCTCCTTCTGTGTGTCATTTATGATTCCGAGCCTCAACAACTGTGGAGTCTTGGCATGCCATAGTTTGTCATTGTCATATGATCTGAAATAGCTGTCCAGTTTACAGGCAATTGTGATAATGATATAGTCAGAAGAAATGGCAGCTGTGGTAAATTGATGTCAGTAGGTTTTCAGTCTGTGCAATTAGATAAGTTATGGATGTTATGGAAAAAAATTGCATTTCCATTCAGTACTAAACTTTTTTTTATAACTTTCAGACATAACAGTTAATGTCCCTAAATTATCAAAAGTTATAATTTATTTCCTTGGAATTCATATCCTTATAAAATTGTGATTTTTCATAGACAGAACTCACTAAGGAGAGAGGAAACGTTATTTTGGAGATGAACAGAGAGAACTGGTGCGCCTAACTTTTATTATAATCTTTTTTTAACTGTGCACACGATGTGGCTGCTGGTATTCATAATCATCTACATAGCCCAATACCCAAACATAGTATCTTCCCAGTGTTGCTTACCTGCCAGGCAACTCCTTCAGAGCTCGCTCATATATCATGTTGAGGGTGGATTTCGATCCATTCTGTTTGAATTCAATATACCGCATCCAGCACTTGACTGAATAAGGATTCCTGATAATCTCCTCTTCATAAGGCAGATCATCGTCCTCCTAATAGGAGAAACGTACAGAAAACGCTCCAGTTAACGTTTAAAACAATGGCTAACATTTTAGCGCGATAATGTTGCATTGGTGGAGCAATGATTTAATCAATTAATATTTTACATTATCGATAAGGCTCATGATGGCAGTAAATCCGGGCCGTCAATAACTTTTAAGAGTAAGTTTGATTGTATTATAAAACCAAGTTTCCAGACTTGGAAATCACATTTCAACAGCGTTGACTTGGCTAGCAGTATGAGAAAAGTTAACACTAGCTAGCTAACAGTTAAAATAAAACACTATTAAATATCAATACACTTCAAAGTGTAACTTACAAAGATAACATCTGTTTTTTCGCTCAAGGTCGGCATATTTTCCTACAGAAAAGTACAGCTCCTGCAATAAGTAAGACGAAATTTAACAAGCTAAACTAGCTTGTAAGCTTCAAGCGTGTTGTTCTCCGTGGGACTTCCGCTCATTGAGTTCACCACAGACTACGCACGCGCGACGGGAAAGAACCACAAACCGGATACGACTTGTAGTTCAGAAGTTATGAGCTTGTCAAGCGTCTAATGTTTTTATTTTAATTTTACATTTTTTACTTTTAATGAAAATTGACAAAATGTGTCTTTTAATGCTTGCCATAATTCGCGTGGCACATTAACCCCCCCCCCTCCTCCCCCACTGATGATCTGTTTAATACAGAAAGCATATAACACATTAGGATGTAAGCTACAGCCAGGTACAATGTTGAAAAAACAAAAGTATCTCTGGTGCATGCTAAACTAATGTCTATCACAGTTATTATAGTTAGTATTTGAAAAACTATTAACATTAGGTTGAAGCAGCAGTTGATAGTTTTTTTCCCCCACTTGCAACAAGTGGGTATTCAACAACAAGCATGAGAGACAAACATCTTTTTTTCAAGACTGTCAGACAACATTAACCTTAACATGCTCAAAATACATTTTGAATTGCCTGTTTAGTGATAATTTGATCTCTAATAGTTTCTCTAATGTTTTAGATTTTTTTTTTATATCACTGACGTTCCTTAGTAATTTTAACAACTTTTCGTAGAACTAAAGAAACGAGCTTTTCTTGGTGAGAGTGCTGCAGCAAACCTTGGTGTGTCTTATAGACTTGAGGCATAAATAGTTGCAAGTTGCTTGTTACAATAGTATATCTTTTTATATAAAGTCATGAAAAATATTCCAAAGTTACAAATGTACTCTTTAAAGATATTTACAAAAGAAATAAAAAGGCATAAAATAGATTAAGGTTAGAACAAATTGTCAAGCTGGTGTCTTAGGGTTGAATTTAGTTGTCTCAATGTCTGAGGGAAAGAACTGCTCTGAAGTCTTATATAGATAATAAATGTACGGTGTAAATCATTGTTAATCTCTTTGAAAGGCATGGGCAGTCATCTGATATTTTAAGAATTTAGTTGATCATTTTCTTCTTTCTCATCACCGGTACGGGGTTGGCATTATATAAGCTACTAGCTTCTGCCTACACCCTTTCGGTTTTCTTTTTTTTCTGTATTTCTTTATGTTTTATGTAATTTTACTATACCAAATTAATTGATAAATAAATAGATAACATTTGTTTGTGCCAGTAATGTATCAAACCAGAGTCACATAGTTTTTCAAAGACACTTATTTTCCAAAACAGCAACTTCATCCTTAGCCTCAAATCTAGCATGAGGATAATGATCTTTGATATCCAAGTGAGACTTATTATAGGTCTTATCTCAGCCTGGTTGGCAAACGTTCTAGTCCTTTTAAGGCAAGGTGTAATACCACTTGAACTTTATTGAAAGGGCCTTACATTCAGTTTTATTGGAGGAACATGAGATGTGCCTGTGGTTTGCAACTATATACCAGCGCCATTTGGGGGCTTCTCCAAATTGAATTTCCATTCTTGGTTATGGACATGTTTAATTGCATGGGCAAGAATTGCATGGATAAGAAGAAACAACTTCTCATTATTAAATTAGCAAATTTTTTTAAAGTAAGAAAGTAAAGTTGTGCAAATTATTTCCTGGAGCCAAGTTTCATATTTACTTATGCTTTGCACAGCATCTATTTCAGGACATACTTAGAACATTATCATCACACTTATGTTTTATGAGTAGAAGCCCAAAGCCTCTCGATGAAAGGTGTTGCATGAGATTACACTAAAAGGCACACCCTCCAAATTAGTAGATGTTTGTAGAAGATCTTATGTTACATTAACTTATTTAACTATTATTTGAGATATTTTTAAAAATAAAAACCATTAAGCTAAATTTGCCTGAAAAATATTTTAAATGTCGACAACCTCTGACACTTAATATACATAACATTTTACTTTATTTTACTAAGGGCAAAGAATTTATAGATTCAAAATAGGAGATCAAAGGACAACTCCCTTAATAGATTATTTGAATTTTTCAAATGATTCCTAATTTAATTTTATAAGTTGTATTACTCATAAGATATGATATATTAAATATGCATGCACTATGAAGTTGGTAGCTTTTATATTAAATAATTCTGAAATTACCTTCATTAATCTTACAAAACTTTTGCTCTATACCTGCAGGAATATTTACTAATATTTGAGATGTATTGTGCAATAACTTCTTTCAACAGATAATAAATATTGTGTTAAAAAATCGCTGACTAAACTTTTAATGTCACATGATGGGTTATACGATGACAGGGATGCTTGACCAAATCAAGCATCAGACTGCTGCTGACCAGACTGTTTTAGTCTCTATAAAAGCAGCCACCTCAGACTCCTCCGAGAACTGTCAGACATCCCACACAGGTTAGTGCTTTGCATGATGATTTGCTTTACCTTAAATTTCTATATTAGATTAATATTATTTGTCTTTTTCTTTGCATGACAGTTAGTAATGTTTTATGGACCAAATAACAAGCCCGCATAATTATTTTCTTGCAACAACTTAGTATTTACTTTGAAAATTATTCAAGCTGAGTCTGCAAGTGATATTTTTGAAAGATTGAAATGGTTTAGATTAGTTTGGGATGCCTTAAAAACACATAGTTGTATTTGTACATGCATAACTGTGAAAAAGAGTGTAAAAGATTACATGACCATAGAAGTTTGTTAGAATAGGTTGACTGCTGTTTGAATTTTCGTTCTTTTGAGTGATTATACCCACCTTTTTTTAAAAACATCTTCAGACATCACAAACCTGGGCCACTCAATTGGGGTAAACTGAGGTAAGAGATGGCCTGCAACAACTCACTCCTATAGTAATTAGATATAAAGAAATATAAACATTTATTCAAATTATATCTCAATTTAATGTGTTTCAGTTACTCAAACTCCCTTTCTTTAGACCCAATTAAAGTGCCAAAATGAGCACAGACGCTGAGATGCAGCAGTATGGCCCTGCGGCCATATTCCTCCGCAAGCCAGAGAAGGAGAGGATTGAGGCTCAGAACACTCCTTTTGATGCCAAAACAGCCTACTTTGTGGCTGATCCCGAGGAAATGTATCTCAAGGGTAAACTGGTGAACAAAGAGGGTGGCAAAGCCACAGTTGAGACAGATGGAGGAAAGGTAGGGGAAACTGTGTTTCAGTACACTGGCTTCATTCTTTGTTACCTTGTTCTTATCAAGATGTACACAGTATTCTTTTATATAATCATATAAATAATGAATTTGTTTTTATCAAAAACACATTTTCTGTTTAGACTGTTACTGTGAAAGAGGATGATATCTATCCCAGGAACCCTCCAAAGTTTGATAAAATTGAGGACATGGCCATGATGACCCACCTCAATGAGCCTTGCGTGTTGTATAACCTCAAAGAGCGTTTTGCATCATGGATGATTTACGTAAGTTTAGATGAGAATGAGAACACTGACAATAAACAAACAAAATTTTGTCTTTTCTTTACAAAATGAACCACTATCAGAAATGATATTTGTCAAAAATAGACCATAATATTGTGTCTGATTTTACCTTTCTTTCCAGACTTACTCTGGCCTGTTCTGCGTGGTTGTAAATCCCTACAAGTGGCTTCCAGTGTATGATGCTGTTGTTGTGGGAGGATACAGAGGCAAGAAGAGGATTGAGGCTCCACCCCACATCTTCTCCATCTCTGACAACGCCTATCAGTTTATGCTCACTGGTACGATATTCTACACTGAGAGAAAAACATGTGAATTAATATCACATGATATGAATGATCATATTTTCTCCAGGTAATTTTATCAAACGTGGTAATAAAACCAAACATTTCTTTGTTTCAGATCGTGAGAACCAGTCCATCCTTATCACGTTAGTATAGTAATGAGTAGGTTTATTGTACATTTAGAGATATATCCTACAAAAGAAAAAATAATATCTTTGTATTTCCCTAGTGGAGAATCTGGTGCAGGAAAGACTGTCAACACCAAGCGTGTCATCCAGTACTTTGCAATAATTGCAATGACTACATCAAAGAAGGCAGAGCCAGCTGCTGGCAAGATGCAGGTATGCTTTCTTTGACAAAATAGATCAGACATTTATCTGCTTTTGAAATATTCAGAATACAAGGAAATGTCAAATGTATTTTATAGGGTTCACTGGAAGATCAAATCATTGCAGCCAACCCTCTGCTGGAGTCCTACGGTAATGCCAAGACTGTGAGAAATGACAACTCCTCTCGTTTTGTAAGTGGTGAAGAGACGGACATGAAAACAGTTTTTTAGATACTTTTCAAGAATCCCATTAACTTTAATGTGGTATGTTTAGGGTAAATTCATCAGGATTCATTTTGGAACCTCTGGAAAACTGGCCTCAGCAGATATTGAAACATGTAAGTCAGATTCCACTTGTTGTTCAGTGGCTCAGTGGTTTGAATAAACACTCAAATATGTCAAGAAAGTTTTGATAACTTTAGGAGGTGCTTGAAATGCAACATACAATTTTATGACAGTGATTTGCTGAATTTAGATCTGCTGGAGAAGTCCCGTGTCACCTTCCAGTTGTCTGCTGAGAGGAGCTACCATATCTTCTATCAGCTGATGACAGGCCACAAGCCTGAGCTCCTGGGTATGTGACCAGACAATATGAACATAATAAAACTAAAAATACTATCATGTATACTACAATTGCTTTTTCTAATTGTTTGCAGAGGCTCTTCTGATCACGACCAACCCCTATGACTATCCAATGGTCAGTCATGGTGAAGTGACTGTTAAGAGCATCGATGACGTGGAGGAGTTCATTGCCACAGATGTAAGTCAGGTGACTTTTGTAATTGATTGATTTTTAGTCTTAATACCAGAAGAATGTTTGAATAAAGCTTTCTATTCTGTACAGACTGCCATTGATATCCTGGGGTTTACTGCTGAGGAGAAAATAGCCATCTACAAGCTGACTGGTGCTGTGATGCATCATGGTAACATGAAATTCAAGCAGAAGCAGCGCGAGGAGCAGGCTGAACCCGATGGCACTGAGGGTGTTTTTTTTTTTAATAACCGACATTTAAATGAATTCAAATAAATAATAAAGTGTATTATAGTGTTTAACCGAAAATCTCTCAGTGGTAGCTAAAGGTCTTTCTTTCAATCAGAGGCTGATAAAATCGCCTACCTCCTGGGACTGAACTCAGCTGACATGCTGAAAGCTCTGTGCTACCCAAGGGTCAAGGTCGGAAATGAGATGGTCACCAAAGGTCAGACCGTTTCACAGGTAATTCCAACGTCTGATGCTGGAAAAAATTGTAGAAAAAAAAGAAATATCAGAATTTATTTGTTCTGGAAAAAAGCGGAAATACTAAAATCTTTTCTTCTAGGTCAACAACTCTGTCATGGCTCTGTGTAAGTCTATCTATGAGAAAATGTTCTTGTGGATGG
>JAOXYM010000022.1:15646424-15660235 GCA_028567055.1 Leptatherina wallacei | reverse complement strand
TGCATAGAAGGAAGAAGTGTGGGAATAAAGACCTACATTGATGCGAGTTAATATTTTTCAACCTACTTCCTTATTTAACATTATAAAAAGCAACTATGTTATCCAAATCCGTCCAGTTTTATAATTACATTAACTTGCTGATTATCAAAGACCATACTCTGTCACCTGTGACAATTATGTGTATATCGTATCTGTTAGTGAGTTTCTCTCAATCCAAGTACAGAGTCATCCCTCCAAATGAGCCATTTTCATTGCAGCTTGCTCATTTGTTTTCTAAATGTATTCAAATGCAAAAGGAAGACAGTCATTTTGTAACACAAATGTACTGTTTCTATTGTTCTTAAAACATAACTAGCTTAGGCTACTAGCATGAACAAATATTAAGTTTACTGTCATGATTTTGGATTTTTTTTATAAACTTAGCTAACTTTAGGATTAATGAATGAATGAATGAATGAATTATACTTTATTGATCCCCGAGGGGAAACATTAAAAAAGGTGCTATTACCCAGAGGAGAATTTTAATCATTCTAAATGATAAAGGCATGTTTTTCACTGCAGTGTTAAAACATATTTATTATCTCAATCATCTCCCAACCTCAGACACGGAAAAGATCAATCTGTATGTTGACTTAAACTTCATTTTGCAGTAATAACAACCAATATACTTTTAAAAGATAATTTTATATAATCATAAGTAAGATCAAATTAATAATTGTTCAACAAATTCACTTTAAGCTTTTTGAATATTGATTGTATTAGATATGTAAATATTAGTTTGAATAAAATATATAACCAAATAATGTTTTAAGCAAAACTGTTTTACACAATTTAGTAGAAAAACAGTGGTAAAGATTAAAATTAAAATGGTAGTTTCGACTGACAGTGATAAAGATTAGCAGCTTCAGAAGGAACATAGAGATGATTTTATCTAACCCAAAGATTATCCATTTTCATTTTACTTCCGTAAAAACCTCCAAAACATTCAGTCGTGTCACCGATGCCATGGTTATTTGTTATGGGATGCTAGACACCTGACTTAACCATAAAGTAAGAAAAGTTGTAACTTTCTTAATGCCTAAATGCTTACTACTATAATGTCTCAACAGATAATGTCCATCTTTAGCAAATTTACCGGACTTCCTTTTGCATTAGCTACCATACATTAGCCAAAAACTGTCACAATGTTTTCACTCAGTGACGTCGTAGTTATTATTTACGAGTCTACAAAATACCACAAAAAACAAACCCTATTGTACTCTCACTAAATACTCACTAAATACTGGGACCAATAAATTAAACAAAACAATAATACTTTTTTATTGTTTTGTTGAGCGAAAGCATTATTTCCTACTGTTGCGTTAGCGTTTTAAAAATGAGTCAAACAGGAAGAAACGTTTGGTACAGCAACGTTCTCCGTAAGACTTTCGCTGGAAGTTGAGCGTCAATTTGTAAAGTTACAACCAAATCTATTCAAACAAACTGTTTTATGTTAAAACTGTGATAAACTTATTAAACCTGATCAGTTTCAATAAACTTATAACTTACTTTCTCCGACTACCGCTTTCAGCCCAGTCGGTGCCATCTTGACGGGAGTCTGCTGGAAAGTCAGTCACTTCCTCATGGTTCAAGAACATAGCTTTTGCAAGTACGATATTGCCACCTAATGTCAATTATTAGTATTGCAAGAATCATATACTGCAGAACATTGGTACTTATGTAAAACTACTTCTGTTACATGAAAATAATTACATTAAAAAAACATTAGAATCATTATGATTTTTCTTGACTTAACCCAAGTTTATGCAACGGGAACTTTAACTCATAACTAAGACTGGAGAGTGAATTAAGCACATTAACATATTATGGCATAACATCAATCACTTTTCAAAAGAATAGTATTTTTTTTTTTTACCACATGACAAACAAAGAAATAGTTTAAATCTGACTTTCAAAATGAATGGCAGATATAGAAAAGGAACAGCTGCAAGAGCAGTCTCACTTCAAGTGACAAACTTACAGACGTCCAACTGGCTACTTCTCATTACCAACTATATTTGAGAGCATCATCTGATGAGCTTTGGGAAACACATATCAGCACTTCATCGTGATGAAATGTTAAGAGGTGGATTGATTGTGTCACATTCAAGTTCTAAGAGCAAACAAAGCAAACAGTTCTCGTAGACATAGTCATATTGATGAGATTACTGTGCTGACATGAGGTAGGCGGTGTCATTTTCTATTTGACATGTCCTATTTGAAATTATTATGAACTCTGTTATCAAAGATTTGACAGCAAATGTCACCTCTTAAAACAAGTTGATCCACTGGCAGTTGCTTGCCATGGAAACAAAGGTGATGAAGTGAGAGTTAATCATTCAGAGCGTGATTTTGTTGTAAGAATTAAAAGTTAAAAGATAAGCTTGTAACAGTCAAAAAGTGATATAATAAACATCAGTTTAAAAATGTGAATAAATCCGAACTGCATAACATGGGATATAACTTCATAAAATAATCGGATAAACAAAAATAATGCAGCCTCATTCAGTAGCTAGGTAGAAGTTTCCGTTTCAACACCTAAACATAAAATTTGAATGAAACATTTGAAGTATACAATACAACCGAAAGTCCCTAAAACAAAGTTGTGCTACTGATAGCAGAAAACATCCTACCTACATATCTAGTGTTGAATACAAAACATTTAACAATATTACATATCTTGAAAAAGTCAGGACAGGATCATGTTTACCACTATTAAGCATCTTCTGTTCTTTTAACAGTCCCGAAACAACTGAGAATTGAGGAGACCAGCTTCTGGACCCTTTGGAGAAGAATGTTGTCTCATTTTTGTCTGATAAACGATTCTAGCTGCTACACACTCATGCTTTGTTGTATTTTGAATTTCTGGACTGAAGGCAGGCAGTCCAGCACCTGGGCTCTTCTTTGAAGCCATACTGTTTGTAATATATGGAATATTCAGCATAAATGTATAGATATACCACATATATCCAGATATAGCATTGTCTAGCTGAAATAAGCGAGGTTTTCCCTTTGGAATTTGGGTTATAACCAGGTGTACCTGGAACAGCTGTAACCAAATTCATTGGTTTTTAAATGCTGGTTAACTATATGTGGTAGAGATCTGAAACTTTAGGATAGAATATACCTGTTGGTGAAAATTGCCAAAGAAGGTAACATGTTATGCCTCTGCAATATAATTAAATCTGCCTTTGCAAGGAAGCCACAACTTACAAATACTTGAAGATGTGAGCTGGTACTTTCCAGGAGACAAGAGAAAAAAAGAGGAACTTTTGACCTAAAAGATTAATCAGACATCACCAGAAAGACTGCATTCCTATCATGAAACCTTATGACGACAGCATCATGAACTAGGGATGCTAACCTGCAGCAGGACTGGCAAATCTTGTATAAGTAAAGGTTACAATGAATGCAGAAAAATTTTGATAAAATCACATAAGTTCTGCTAAAATCTGTAAGTGTACCGAGTGGAAATAAATTCATTTTTCCAAGAAACAACTCAAACAAAAAGCTTAAACTATCGCAACATCTTTTTAAGAGGCTCAAGGCAGTAAATACTACATTATAGAATATATGATTGTGTTTTATGTTAATAGTAAAATAAATCAGTGTAAAATTATTTTTTGCTGAAGTATTTCTTTCTGTGGATCAGTACAATTGTTCATTTTCTCTGTGATATTTTGCAAAACAATGAAAATAAAGAAAATAATCTAATCACATCAACACATTTTATAGGCACTACAAAATAAATCATCTCTATTTCAAACAAGTGAGTAGCAGCTCAGACATTTGGGTTATGACAATGAAATCACAGCAACTCAAATACAAAGATAATTACACCAACTTGGAAGTCTTAAGATGAAAATGCTTATGAATACATAAAACATCAGGCATGTTGGGCACAATAAATATCAGGAAATTCCATACTTAAGGAGGTTATGAACATTGGAGGTATTTCCCGTGTAATGTGGTCTTCCTTCAGACAAAGTCAACAATGACTGCCTGACAGTCCTTAATCAATGAGGCTGAGAAATCATGCCTTTCTTTAAAGTATCTAGTTCAATTCTCAGAGTCCACAGAAAAATGTTTCAATATTCGCTGCTCCTTTCGAACGCGCATTCGCTCTTTAAAGTCTTCCAACTCTTTTCTCTGAAAAACATAAATATTGCACAAACATTATAATCACATATTGTATTATCCATCATAAACCACAACACATTACCCAAAAGAGGTTTGACAATTTGTTTTGGTTGTGCTATTAATTTGATTATTTATAAGAGTAGGAATAAATATCTTTATAGATCATATACACCTAATACACCTGTATTAGGGTCCAGCAAAGTATGCATGACTGTATGTGATTTAGTGGCTTAGAAAATGTGACCAGAAGTGTCTATGTTGATTGTTTATTTGATTAATTGAAGGGTTTTAGAGACATGAGCTCTGCTAACCGCACTCACCTGCGTTTCTTCGTCGGGGGGGAAGATTTCCCTCTGGATATTATAAAACGACCACAGTAAAGAAAAAGAGACAATTATTAACAAAAGTGAATTGCCTCACATGAAATCATAATTATAAACTTTAAAACGCCTTTCTGACCTTTCTCTTTACTATGTACTCTTCAAAGTACTCCGCTTGGTTTGAGATCCAAAACATGGTCACAGGAAAAGACAGATACAGCATCATCTGCTCATTATAAAACCAAACACATCATCCAGTTACTTATAACACACAACTACGTAGCTACACGTAAACATGCTGGTCATTACCAGCATGTTTACGGCTAGCTAGATCGAAAATAAACCCAAGAAAGAGCTGAGTTGAGTTCTTTTAAAAATGTACATACAAAACTTAATCTTATAGTTATAAAACTCATCATTTATAATACTTACTCTAAACACCTCCAATTTAACTCCCATTTTTGCACTAAATACGGCTCTGCTGTTGTGAAGCGTTACCTAAACTCCCATAACAGAAGACCTTCAGACAACTTCCGGGTTTCTAAAAGGGCCAATCATACGAATGCCACGACGCATGCGTCAATTTGGCAGCGTTAAATTGCCGAAAGACGCAACATTTCCTCTTTTTTGTTTTGTTTTACCTACCTCTTCATCGACTATACATTAATTTGAAAGAAGAAATAATTAAAAAGAGAAAGGGCTTTATATTATTGCACATTTCATTAGAACATGAGATATCTGGTAATCATTTTTTAGTAGTTTCTACATTCCACCTCTAATAGGGAAAACAGTCAAATTTGTTCACAGGTACTTTTTGGATTAACTTCAGCACTTTATTTTTTTTCCAGAGAAAAAAAAGATAAATACAAAGAAGTCAGATCAAAAATGTATTTCTCTGCCACCGCAGTTATATGATCATTATATTTTCTGTTTGACCAAGCCTGGGTTGAATCAGACAGTTTTCAGACTTTTACCAAAACACCTGCAATACTGTTAAGCTAAAATAAATATTCAATGGTTGTTTCGAGGCTTCAGCAAACAGTGTCTTCAATATCCGTAAAAACAAATAGAAAAACTTTATATTAGTATAACTGCATAGCTTCTGCTGAATCCTACCTCAAATTTGCAGTTCGTGACAGGCTCTTTACGTCCTTATGTGAGGACCTACGCGTGACGTCATCGACAACGAGAGGTGTTCAGGATCCTCGGAGAGAAAGATCCCGCGCGCCCTGGCAACCTGATAAATCCAGGTAAACGGCATCGTTTCCAACATTATTCAGACAGTCATGTTGCCTTAGTAAAAGTGAACGACGTGAAAGCAAGAGATGCGCTGTCAGGGATGTCAAGGCTTCGACAGTAGCACAAATGCCCGGCGCCCACTGAGACCGTTCTCTTGCAGACGGCCTGTTCTGGATAGCTAGCTTGCTAGCTAAAGCTAGTTTGCAGTTGTCTATCAAAAGACACAATAACCGCACTTACAATGTGAATTTAGCTGACATCAGTTACCCGTGTCGTCCATAGATGGTCGCAGTTACACTGCAAATTGACCAACAAATGATTGTATGACCACCATGTTGAGCACCTATTGCTTGTTTGCCCGACGACTGTCTTGTGTTGTGGGAGACGGTGACGCCGTCACGGTGATGATGGCGCACACTCAGACTGAGCCCGTGGGCTAAGAATGCAGTCATGTTGTGCAGTTGTGAAAAAATAGATGTCTTCATACTCCTTCCATGGCTTAGTTCCACGATGACAGACACAATGTGCCATCGTTGTCTTTCTGTTTTGTTATGCATAGCATTGATATCTATTACGAAATCCAGGCAGTAGTATGTGCCCTGTGGCCTAACGTTTCGTTCTTGGCTTCCCGACGATGGTTGCTCGCCAGCAGTCATTACCTTGCAATTTCTTGTTTTATTCAGTTCATCTATTAATAGCCTCAGACAAATATGGTTTGACCTGTAATGTTTATGTTACTAATGGGTAGGAATATAGACATAAAACGGTGGCACTCATCCGACGGCAAGTACTCCTGCGGAGGCCCGTTACTATGTATCCTGTTTTCCTCCATGAGAGATACCGGCTTTACTAACTCCCAGGTTGTGTTGTTTCTAAAGATATACCATTGATGAAGTATTTGGAAGCCCGATGTATGTAATCATGCAACTGTATTGTTATGGTTACACCTGCAGTCACACGCTAATGTTTTCAGACTTATTTGACTTCCTTATAGAGACAGAAACAGTTTACAGCGTTAGGCTTACACTTGATGGCTCCATTTAGTATACTTCTTTAAAACGGGGCTACTCAATTTGATCCGAGGAGGGCAGCAGCCCTGCGGGTATTCAATGTATTCCTGCTCCAACACACCTGACTCAAATTAATGAGTCATTGTGCAAAACTTCATCAGCTGTTGGATCCATTTGATTTGAGTCAGGTGTGATGGAGCAGGGATACATTAAAAACCTGCAGGACTGTGGTTCTCGTGGGACCAAATTGAGTAGCCCTGCTTTAGAAATATCTTACCATTGCGTTTCTCAGTACCACTCCACATGTTATTTGCAATATATTAAACACATTGGTGAGTTTTGTTATTAACTTATCAAAGGTCCAATGTAAAGGTGCTCCTGTGTGTTCTCTTTTAAAGTGTGCAAGTAAAATAGATGAAACGGGCATGCAATTACCAGGCAATCCTCAGAGCAGATCAGCTCAGACCATGTTCTGTGCTGACAGAACATTGAATTCTAGTGGTTCCAAGTTATTAGCCACATTAATTCTCATTTATTTTCAGAGGTAAATTAAGTAAATGCATTGTAAGTTTATAAAAATTCAATTTGGTTCAAGTGCTCAAACAAACAAGGTAGGCAGGATGTCGACCACATTTTCACCTCATTCTTTCTCTATCTCCTTTTTCATTTCTTTCTAGAGCTTCTCTCTGGTTTGGTTTCTATGGTAACACCATCCTTGGCCTAGTTGTGAATGACCCCTGTATGAAAAGGAGAATATGAACAAATGAGTTGACAAACAAAACACATACAATGTTTTTGTGTTACCATACATACACCAAATGTGAAAAGTGTTTGAGCTTAATTTACAATAGAATCATTTGGTGGTTTACTACAACCATGATATTGTTTTTTTTTTTTTTTTTTCAGGCATATTAGATTAGGGTTTCTACAAGCTATGTTTGGACAAGGCAAGGCAAGTTTATTTGTATAGCACATTTCATGTACAGGACAATTCAAGGTGCTTTACATACAAAAGACAAACTATTTTTGTTGTCATTTTGTGTCAACTAATATTTTCTTTAGTTCTTTTCATTTATACATACTTTGATTTAATTCATAACACTATTAATGATGGTCTGCTTGCAAGGCTATCATGATCAAGACTTTAATGTCAACAAACTAAGCTCATGGTTGAGTTTCTTCTTTACAAGGTATGCACAGAATCAGGGAGCAAAATCTTGATTGGGAGTCATAGGATAGTCATAAACTTCCTTAACGCCCCATTGTGTAATAATTACTCTCATCTAGTGGTGCGCTAATTGAATCCAAACAACCGAGGGGTGCGCCCCGGGCATCGCCGTTAAAGCGGGTTACTACCACTACCGAAGCTGTGGAGAGTCATAAATGTGAAAACGTCAACATCTTGCACAAGTTGAAGTGTCCCATTTCTTATTGATGCTGATAAGTTACAAGCATACTCTGCATGTAACTGGTACCCCTACCAAGCTACTACAAATAGTTAACATTGTCATGGGAAATCCTTTTTTGTGACCTGTTGACTCAGAGATGATCGGATGAAGTGAGAGAGAGAGGTAGAGGAAGTCAAAGCAGGGTTAGTGAACCTGTCAGCGCTGCAAGAGGAAAATCCCGTGCTGTACCGTAGCAATGGAGCTTTTCCACTGTAGGCTAACAGATTAGCCATCTCTGCTGTTTAATATAGCAAGTGACAGTAAATGATCCAACCAAATGGGAGGATAAAGTAGCTGTTGGACTACCCTACCCTGTTTCTAAAATAATGCCAAAATAAACGTCACTGTTAGACTGAATTAACTTACCTGTCTAGCAGAAAGTTGCAACCTCCGCGTCAGTTTTCATGTCCCTCTCCCTCATGAATTATCTCCATCTGCTAAACGCTATGCTGATGTAAACTCACGTTTTCTCATGGTTATTAATCCTTTTTCTTTTCTCGGTTATTTTTCCTCCCTCTCCTGGAGCAAAGATTATGAATGTCCTCCATTTCAATGGAAAACGGCAATTTGAATGATCCGCGGTCAGCTGCTTGTTTCTCCTCCTCCTCCCATGACAACACACGGGGATTCACTGCTAAAACGCGTAGGGCTAACAAGTTTGTCCCATTTCGGCTACTGAATTCAAAAATGGCAATGCAACATGGCAGCTTTCAGTTGTGTACGCCACCACATATGTATTTATAAATAACTCATTCTAAGCTACGAGAACAGTTTCATTTGGATACGATTGTGATCAGACTAAGATAACATACGTATTTATTAAAGTGATACTTGATTTTTGCAAATATAGCCAAATTAAAAGCCAAACTAGTACACATTGTCCTTTTTAATACATTTTCTTTGTAAATTCTTGTAGCCTCTGTATTTAAATGATTATATAATTAAAGGCTATTCTATAGTTAGATTGTTGACATACACTTGAGGAAAATGTTTTTTGCTAGAACTATCTCGGAATGATCTCCCCTGCTTTTTTTTAAACTTTGGCTGAGTATTGCTGTCCTTAAATATCAGCAGCATTGTTGTACTGATACTTTCACTGGCTTCAATAAGTAATAATGTTCATGACAAGTTATACTTCGCAACCTGCCACATTTAACAGAAGTTATCCTTACTAGATAATACACATAGGTTAGGAAATAGTCATGGTCAACATAGAAAACCCAGTGCATTCTGGCAAACAGTCTTTTTACTCTGACAACATATCAGCATCAGGCATTGCTGATGCTAAGAGTTCTACCATCATCCCACCAAAGTCTTATGCTCTGTCAGCACAGAACATTGGTGTGTGATGAAGCCAAGTCCACAGGGCTAAAACTGTTTCTGAGTTCCTGTTGCTGCAGCCTACCCGATGTCTCATTTTCCGATTTTCCAATTTTCCCATTTTATTCCTTCCATTCTCCTGCGGCTGAATGTCTGATAGAATTAGGCTGATTAGATGGATTGCCTTAGGTCCCTGCTGATTTAACTTTAATGCTGACTTTCTTTCTTTCTCTGTCAATCACTGTACCTGCTGTGACATTTGATCGCTTACAATCGCAAACTCCTATTTCATAATTCCATGTATTGATTCATAAGTTGAATTTGTCCTTAATTTTCTTAACTTTATTCAGCTTGATTTTTGTTTTCTATACAAGTTGTGTCAAATTTTCTCATGACATCGTAACCTCGTTTCCATAGATATTGTCATGCTAATGTGACCACAAACTTGATGAATTGGGCATTGTAAGGTTGTTTGACAGATTTTTTTCATTTTAGAATAAACAAACCATCCTCTTTTTTTAACCTTTTTGAGTTGTAGAGACATGTTCATCTGCAAACAGTTGCCTGTTTACAGCCTTAACAGCTATGACTTGGTTTTCAGGTAACTGGCTGACACAAGTGCTTTTTTTTTTTTCTCCCAGTATCTTTTCCACAGGGATTCTGCTATTTATTTATTTAATTTTCTTTATGTTTTTAACTATCTAGCCAGCGTGTGTTTGAACATATTTTGGCACTGAATAGGTAGTTTGTTATGGGATGGTTCAAAACACTTGGTGTGTTTTTTTGTTTGTTTGTTTTTTGTTTTTTTTAAATCACTTGCTGCTGCAAATGTGTGGCTTGCTTTGTGACACTTACCAACATTTCCCTAAAGTGTTAGCAAAACATTCCACTGCTGATTCAAAGCATGAAAACTATGTAACATAACAGTAGGTTGACAACTTTATCTCATAATCAAGGCTTGAAAATATTTAACATTAATATACTATATATTGTTCTTGCATTTTATCCTATCTTCTTTGAAGGTCTCCTTTTCCCCTCTGTTTTATTTCAGTTTTTCTAAAAGTCTGTTTTTAATACTTCTTAATGCCTCTTCTGCACCCCCACTGTAATGCGTCTGTTTTATGTAAAGCACCTTGAATTGTCCTGTACATGAAATGTGCTTAACAAATAAACGTGCCTTGCCTTGCTTTGGCTATATTTTGTTGTAGACTGCAGGCTTCCAGTGATGGGTTGTCATCACTACATCGATACTTATGAATATTGATCAAATGCTTCAAAGGGCTTTTGATTTGTAATGGCCAATGCTGCTGCCAACAATCTATTATCAGTAACTGGCCCCAAGACTCTTGATGTTAGTACCCTTTTTTCAATTAGCATTTGACTAGAAGGAAATTCTTGTGGGATAAATACAAATAAAAGGTTTTGGTTTATTACTAGAGTGCAGTACTTTAACTCTAGATTTATTTCTGTTTTCCACAGGAACATGGTATACATTGTCAGCTTGGCAAACTGCCTGTTCCTTGTGTTTTTCTCCTCATGGTCCCAGTAGACTTTGTCTGCTCCTGTACACTGATAATTAATGGGAGTGCTCTCAGACTCTCTTATGGAGTCTCTGTGTGTGTGTGTTGGTGCTGCTTTTTCTGACTAGGCCCAAGTTTTAGCGTAGTAGTCCTACTTTTTGATTCCTCCCTTTCTCTATCGACCCTCCTTTTGTCTTTCCTTTGTCTGAATATGATCACCTCCTTCCAGAGACTAGGTCCCACTGACTTGGCCTTTCCTGAGTAGAGCTATCACAATCACTACATAATCATCTGATCACGGTTATTTGAAAGGATCGCAATTTTTTTTCAGTTGTCATAATAGTCTATATTCACTAGTATAGAAACAGTTGAGACAAACAAACTGACGCTCTTTCAGTCACATCATCTCTATTCCCCCGTTTCTCCCAGACATGAATGAAGTTTCCTGTCAATCAGTGGTTGTTGTTTTTTTTTCAAGTTCCTCCACATGCAGTTTAATTCTGGTAAACATTCTCAAGCAAAGCCTAAAAGAAAAATTGGTATAATCCTTATTCATGTCTGAATTATCTTTGCCTTGAATTGTCATTGCCTATAAAAGGTTTTTACTCTTCTTAATGTGTTTGTTTTTACATTACAGTTAGGTCTGTGAGGACACAACCAGCATCTGGGTAGTGTAACAAGCTACTGCTAGTGGTTTGATGCACTCTGAGGGCAGTTACCTGGTCTAGTTTTCAGACCACAGTGCTCTGTTGACCCTTCTACAGGGCGCGCCAGCGCTGTCTGACTTTGTCACATGGTGTGGAGACAATTATTTGGATCTTAATGTGACAAAAACTAAAGAAATGATCATTCAGGGAGAAAGCTTCAAAACATAACGACAGTATCATTAAAGGAGAAATGGTTGAAGTTGTAGGCACCTATTTACTTGGGCACAATATTTGACTCCGATGTTAAATATAGTAAAATACTGAGGCTGTTGTAAAATATATAAAAAAAAGGCCAACAGCGTATTTATCTGCTGCGGAAACTGAATTCTACTAACGTATCTGAACCCATTTTATGTGGGGGGTTTTTTCGATCTTTTTTTAAGAGCCTTTTAACTTTTTCTTTTATGTGTTGGTTTTATGGGTTGTCAATAAGGGACAAAAACAGCTTGACCAGCATTGTGAAAACTTGCGCCAAGATCATGGGTGTGCGTATTCCTGACCTACACTCTCTGTGGAGCAGGCAGGTGCTCCAGAAAGCAAAAAGTATCATCAATCAATCAAATCATGTCCTTAAGGAGAGGTTTGTCTTGATGCCCTCTGGGAGACGCTATCTTGCTCCCAGTAGGAAAACAAATGGATACGCTAATTCTCTTATTTCTTCTTCTATCAGGCTTTTAAACGTCAGCGACAGTGGTTAGTGTGGGGTCTATTTGTTAATTTCTGCACTGTCACCTTATTCAAATGGTGATACTGAAACACTAACTGAACTGAATATTTTATTAATCAGGCAAAGAAATTAGGATAATAACATTTTTGGTCTTTAATTAGTATTAGGGATGCACCGATATGAAAATTTTGGCCAATACTGATATCCGATGTTAATATTTTTGCAATGGCTTTTTTAATTCAGTTAAGATGATCATATTCTGTACAAAATTAAAGTTAACGTTAGCAGCGTTAGCTTCCCGCCAAAGTTTGTGAACCTCTGGTTGGTGGGTTTTCATGGTGGCACATCAAACTGGTGGTGTTGACTCCTCACATTACTTTGATGTTGCAATAGTATCTTCTTTCGATACCATGGATAAACTACCACACCGCAGACATTCTCTGCTTCAGTTAAACACCCAACAATGCTGCTTTACACTAACTGTCACATGTCCAAAACAATACTGCATGGCCACACACCCCTCCTCCCGACACACAAACGGCTGGAAATAAATATCTGTTGTTAATATCGGTCAAGTTTTACTTGAGGGACCGATACCGATATTTTAAAAAAAATTACCTATATCTGCCGATACCGATATTGAAGCCATTATATCATGCATCCCTTATTATTATAAGATCAGTTTGGAGATTTGTCATTGGATCAGTTATGTTTGTGCATCTGCTTGCTTGCACAGAATAATTAGGTTTGATTGCAAAGTGAAAGGTCAGTGAATACATACATTTCTGTTGCAAGTAGCAGCATAGGGTCATGAAATGTCAACATGCACTCACTATCATTTAGTAGTGTTTAATTTTTCCTGGGATTTGTGTATGCTGTTTCTTACTGAGAAGTGAAGAGGAGATTAGAATTTTGTGTTGTATCAGGGTAAAAAAAAACTGTCTTGTTAGATGGTTTGGAACAGACTTAACTTGGTCAATGCATGTAGCATCTGACTTTTTACATTGTATCCTGAGCTGCAATTCTTGCCAGGCAAGCAACTATGTTTTTATACTGTGTTGCTTAATTCTCCTGACATTATACAGTGATCCATTAGCTCAAATCTTATAGAGAAAATTTATTAAATTTTAAGACTGAGCATGAGAAACTTTATTTATTTATTTATTTATTTATTTATTTATTTATTTATTTATTTATAGGGCTGGGTATCATCACTAATTCCTTAAATCGATTCGATTCACAATAGTCTATTTCGATTCGAATTCGATTTTATTCGATTCGATTTTGATTCATTTACAGTTAATTGTTTTTATGAACACTTATTTTTCTTTAAAGGAGACATATTATGCACTTTATTCCCAATCTTAAACAATTCTCTGATATATCATTTAAATCTTGGCA
>JAOXYM010000022.1:15629031-15639090 GCA_028567055.1 Leptatherina wallacei | reverse complement strand
AAAACATTGCCCTTTGCCTCCACACTTTGTTTAAAGGCGAAGGGGTAGGGCTAATTGCTGAGGAGTAGGGCTAAGGGGGAGAATTGAGATTGGGCCTTAATTGAGTCTGTGTGGAAAACACTGTGAAGTCACAGTATATATACGCAAGTGAGGCTGGTTTAAATTCTCTTTTGTATTGGAAACGGACACAAGTCATTGTCAGTATTGTAAGAAGTGATTATCAGCTGTGGTTTTATTCCTCTGAATATTTTTTTTCACAAAATGGTTCTTCTGTTTCCAGCTACGACTGAAGAAGCCCACAACATTCAACTCTTGAATCTTTCATGTATCTCTACATGGAAAAAATACAAAAAAAAAATACAAAAAGAAAGTGAATCAGTACATCATCAACTATGATTAGCCTTTTAATAATAATAATAATGACATTGAGGGAGATGGCCTTTACTGCATTTTGACTGTTGTCTCTTGTAATGCGGGTCAGTTTATCTTCTCAGACTCAAAGATCAGAGGCTTTAATCCTTGTGATTGGGCAGCAGCAGTGCTGCGTTTGGGGGCACTTGTAAAAATCCGTGAGGAAAATAGGAGGATTTCTTTGTGATGCAGCTCATCATATAAAATGCTTCAGAATTGCCGTGTGTAGAAATGAGATCCCGTGTGTAAGAGAATCAAGATCTGAATTTTTTTTTAACGATCTATCGTGTTGCCCTAATAGACATATACCTTTAAACTTGATGGGGCCTTCAGTAAGTAGTGGAGTTCACAACATCTTGATTCAACTGAGGTCTGGCAAACCATGTCTTATTTATCCACTGAGGTTAATAAGATCAGTGTCTTGAAGACATTGACATGCTTTTTTTAAACCATGCTTTGTTGCATGTGTTAGATCAAATCTGAATAGGATATTTATGCTTACTTACTAAAATATTAAATAAACCAGAAGAAACAGGCTCAGCAGGTTCCCCCTGCAAAGTTTGTCATTTATAATACTACAACTACTATACAACATAATACAACAGAGTACAGACATTCAGGGTTGTCACATGTTTGTGTTTCTTGCTATTGAAATGACCAAAGGGTCTCAAACTACAACTTTATTCTCATTACGACAGTAATGTTTTGGAAGAGCGGTTTGATTTTGTTTTTTTAGCAGACTATCAAAAAAATTTAAGTTTTGTTTTAGCTACTTAAAAATTTAAGGATGAATATAGATGTAACTCTGTAGGACCTCTTGGGAAAAGAACATCAACCTTTTACATTGTGTACATTGTATGTAACATTTCAATATGATTACCTATATTGCATAGTTCCACCACAAAGTCCATAATCAACTAGATTTGTGGTGTGCGTTGCCCTACACGAGAGCAACACATCCAGGGCTTTGCGAAACGCTCATGTGTTTTTAAGTGGAAACATCCACTTGGATTTGACTGGCAGTAAATACTAATTTTGATGTGTTTACTAGTATAACAGAACTGGATCAGATGGTATTACTTTCTGGCTATGATGTGCATGTATTGTTTGGCCTGTTAGGCAATCAGTTTGATAATGTTGTCTCTGATCAACAATCACCAGTGTTATACTTAAAAACTTCACATATAGGAATGGAACAGCAGGGGCTTCTCTTATTAGTCATACACTATAACTGGACTGAATAGTTATTAATATTTTTATTTCAGAATTATGTTAAAAAGCCAGCTTGCTACAGTCGGTGTGTAGGAGCTTGCTATCAGCTGTATTACCTTTTATGACCAGTAGATATTTATTTCTTTGATAGTTCTATGTGCTGTCCTTTCAGTGAAGCATAACCATTCACTTCTGTTACTTTTAACATCAGAACTGATGAACCCTTTTCAATTGACTAAACCTGTGATTAAGCGATTACTACAGATGTATTAATGTAATAATAAAGCAGTGTTTCCCATAGACTGTGGTGCTCCCCGAATTGGTGAGGGATACAAGTGTTGTGGAGTCGGTCATCGGTGTGCATGCAAATTGTGTGTTCAAATATTCAGTTCATTTGACTTAGCCCGGCAGGGCTTTCCAGCTGCAGTCCTCAATTTTCAAAATCCTGCAGGTTTCTTATTGTTTTCCTAGCTCCAACACACCTGACTCAAATTAATAAGTCATTTTGCAGATAGGCGGTTGGATCCATTTAATTTGAGGCAGGTGTGTCTGAGGAGGGAAAACATTGAAAACCTGTAGGACAGTGGTCCTCAATGGCTGACTTTGGACAACCCTGAAGTACAGTGTAAGAGTAAGCTTGGGCCTGCTGAATGTTGCAACTTCCAATTGTACCAAGTCCTCAGTTGTACCAAGTATTGTGGACTATTAGGTTGAAAATTATAATTAATGGCAATTCGTACAAAATAAGCCTCCATTTTTGCCATCTCCACCCTGAAGTACCATGTTTTTCTTGTTACAAGAAACAGTCACTTTTTAGTAACCTAATTTCTTTCTTTCAATATTACTATCAAAGTAAAGCCTTCAGCAAAAACTTTACGACTGCTGTCGTACTAAATAACTGACAATATAAAAGTGCTTGTTTATAAATTAAGGGGTATGTTCTCCCAATTTTATCACAGGTGAACTGAGTCATAATTGTGATTGGTGAGAACATTGTCTATAAACCATTTTCAGACATCAGTTGCACTCTCTTGGCACACATACCAAACAGAGTAACCTCTGTGCTTCATCAGTGTGTGCTAGGCTACAGACTTGACCAGCTGTCCTTGTGGAATCAGCTGAGCTACAACGGTGGATAGACCATGTTCCACATTGCTGACTCGCCCTTTTATTTAGGTCAAAGTAAAACAAATCTGCATATAAACAAGCTAAATGTGAATTGCTTAAAAGGCTTACAACTTTGTTTTTCTGAATTGTGGAGTTGAACTATTAGTGTTTTTCATTGGTTTTCTGTTCAACATTTTTAGGACAGGTTGATTATCACAAATCCATGATGCAGGGGAATTGCGTATCTAAGAGACCCCACCCCTCACATTTAACCGTAATAACTGGCCTGCTAAAATGCATTAGCTTTAGACTAGTAACTAGCTGATGAATTAGCTTAACTTGTTCTGACTGTACTGTGCCCATTCTTGGTGACCAAACCACAGCATCCTCAGTGAAAATGTGGAAATGGCATGCACATCTGGGTGTTGTGCTCATCTTTGTACTGTGTCAAGTCAGAACCTTTAAAGATCCTCATCTACTGCAGAGTAAGTGTGTGTGTGCAGATTAAACATTTTCACACTGTACTCAGTAGCCAGATGTTGAGTGTTTGCAGGTTTTTTGACCAGTGTAAAAAAGAATTTAATATATGATAGCTCTATTTTTTATAGATTTAACTTTATTTATTAGATTTAACTATTTCTAAGATTCGGTACACAAAATTCCCACAATGAATGCAATTCTGAAGTAATGAGAGTGAATTTTGACCCTGTTTTTACTCAAACTGATTGGACTATGACAACTTAATGGCGTTTCTAACTGTGTAATCAGAAGGCAGGTGGGATTTTTCCCTTTCATCCTGCCAGAGGTTCTGAAAGTTCAATAGCTTTTTGATGGGCAATACCGCCAGTACTTCTGTGACGCATGTGGGCTATACTTTATGGGCAAATTAAAGGTATACATTTAATGTATAAAGATCTCTGTTTGTTAATACACTTTAAAGAATTTTATCTTTTGAAGTTGGAGAGCAGAAAATAATCTTAGTAACAGAAGTCTTCATATGTTACATGTCTGCATGAATTTACAGACACCAACCACTCCATCTGTATAAAGTACGAATGTTACCAACCAAACCCAGGTCATGGTAAATATTTTTGGAAATTCTGACTCTTATGTGCATAAAGCCAGTCAGTCATTTTTTTAAAAACCAAAATTGCACAGCTCTACTTGTTAGTTTTGTGTAATGAAACACATCTTCTTTCTATAATGAATAAAGGGAAAATGTCCGTGGGCACTAGCTGATATATTTGTTTCATTTTGCCACAACACTTTGTCTTTGGGTTCAAACTTGCATCATAACATTTATAGTTAGTAAACTGAAGTGAACTTTGGACTCTGGGTCTGCATGTAGATAGGTAACCTTGATCTATGGCATCAGAGTGACATTCAATCAACAAATTATGTCAACTCCTCATTTTGGTGCACAAACTAGTTTTAAAATGATTTATATTTCCTTATAGAAAACAGTATCAGATTGACATGGTTGCAATAAAGATTTAAAATCTTGATCCATTAATAACTGACAAATGTACTACTTTAAGTCAAATGTCTTGTGTGCCTTGTGTCTTGTCATTTGGCTCTTGCTGATTTGGATTTTGTCTTAAAGCCTGTGATATGTGCAGAAGTCAGTCTAAAAACTTTCAACATTACCAGCCTCAATCCACTATGGTTTGTTTTTGTCTTGGTCTTACTTGCAAGTTTTTTTTGTTGATTTATTTACTTTTGGGCTCTAGCCCCAAGCTCACTACTGGAGCCGTTCCCTTTCTTGTGCATTAACAAATTGGCTAATTGTCATAATTCTCAGTTGCTGAGGACCTTGTGAAGGCCATGACGGTGATCTTGTGGTGTACAGACAGCTTGTGTATTCTCAGTGACTCATCCAGAATGAAATTACTCATACATGTACAATGGGGTGTGTTTATAACAACCTTGTTGTTTCAGTGTATTTTTCCAGGTAATTGCTAGTTTATTTTTAGGCGAATATTTCAGGATTGTTCAGTCTACATCTCTTAAAAGCTTTTATATTTAATTTGAATTGAATGTCCCTGACTGTGTGGGAGAGGCTATCAGGAAAGACTGAGAACAAAGTTAAACAGTCTTTCAGCTGATGACACTATTCTACCCACTCACATCCCTAAACACTCCTAGATCCAGAGTAAGAGTGGGAGGACAAAAAGGCTGTTGAAACCTGGTACAGTCATGTGTGCTGGGTGATCTGTCCACAAGTGTACCTGTTTTCACATCTTGTGTGTCTACGTGTGTTTTGAGTTATCGGCTCTCTGTTACATGCTGTAAATCAGTGGTTCTCAAACCAAGATAATTTCAGGGGATTGTCAGATAATTGTAAAAAATATATACCAATATAAACTTGGTATTGCTATCATGGCTGTCAAAATTAAATCATTAATACAGAGATAAATTGGAAATTAGCATCTACATTTTTTTAACTCTTTAATGCATAAATCCACATTAATCTTCCTTATTCATGAAGACTGATATTTAGAGGATTCTGCAGAATGAACCATCTGATATCATACAATTAATCATTGTCATCGTGGAAGGGGGGGTTCGCGAACACCAATGTATGTTATCTTGGGGATCGTGACTCAAAAAGTTTGGGAACCCCTGCTCTAAATAACGCGGATGTTTTCACCTGAATCACATTTTATTACTGAATTTCCTAGTGCACAGTGGGGTTTCTTTTTCTTTCAGAAACATTTCAATAATCCCAGTTACTCTATGTAACAGATGCAATGTATGAGAGAAGTAATAGGAGTTCTAAAATAATAGAATTGTGATGTTGCATTTAATAGGTCATGCTAACTAAAAACACACAAAGTTTGTAAAGTACCATTTTTTATTTTGAAGCAGTTTCTCAACAAAAATAAAAAATAGACGCTCACCATAAAGAGCAACTTTGCTGTCTTTAATAACTCCACCATCATAACATTGTGGATGTTTGTATTGTGGCTTTAGACACAATGGAAGAGATAGCTGATATTTGATAGATGCACTGGAGATTTTGATAGCCATGCTATCGTGTGACATGGGTAGTTAAAGATATATTTGTGCCCATGTAAGATATGTTTTCTGGTCATGTCAAAGACCGTAAACTGTTTTGTTATTTTCCCCTCTCTAGAGAGTCCAGTGAGGAGTGCAATGGGATCAGCAGTGCTCTGTCAGTGGAGTCTGTGCCGGGGCCAAGACTGAATTGGTGTCCTGCCAACACCACTACCCCTGCCCCTGCTCCAGCTCCAGCTCCCGTTTCGGGTCCTGAGCCCACACCCCGCCCTGTCAGAATGGGGGACGGCCTGGACACAGTGCAGATGTCGGGCAGCAGCAGCCAGGGGCAGGCCCAGTCATCGGGCAATCCCCCACAACCAGAGTGCATAAACCCCAACAGGCCGAAGCGCCAGACCAATCAGCTGCAGTACCTTCTTAAGGTGGTCGTGAAAAGCATTTGGAAGCACCAGTTTGCCTGGCCTTTTCATGCACCAGTGGATGCAATTAAACTTAACCTGCCTGTGAGTACTAGCTCTTCTCTTTTGTGTTGTGTCGCATACCCCAAACATTTTATCCTCACATTAGTCCTCTAGTGTGGGCTCCCACATGATTCTCAGCATCTACAAGTTTATAATGTATAATTTTATGTTTTTATGCATTAATCTGTTGTGATATATTAATGTATGCAAACTAATTTGGTTACACTTCTCATCTACATTAAGTATATGCTTGATAGTCAAGGTTCCATAAATAGTAGCTTTTATTCTTCCACCATATTTAAGCAACATGGCATATGTGTAGAGGGTTTTTATTTGTGTACACATTGCCCTAAATGTTTGTTTTTTTGTCAAATTAGCTCTAGCATATACATAGATGATGACAGACTGAAAACTAATCACTCAGTTTCATGTTGATTTATGTTTGTACTTGTTTCAGGACTACTACACAATAATCAAAAGTCCTATGGACATGGGAACAATCAAGAAAAGGCTCGAGAACAGTTACTACTGGAATGCTCAAGAATGTATCCAAGACTTCAACACAATGTTTACCAACTGCTACATATATAACAAGGTAATATGGTTTTACACAGGAGCTGTTGTTGCCATAGCTTGTCAAAGACATGCCTGTGTTTTTACTAAAGGCATTTGTCTCCCTCTGCAGCCTGGAGACGACATAGTCTTAATGGCTGAGGCTTTAGAGAAGATTTTCCTCCAGAAGGTTTCTGAAATGCCTCAGGAAGAAATTGAGATTGTTGTCATGACAGGAAAAGGACGGGGTCGGGGCCGCAGAGAAGGAGGTATTGCTAACATGTCCTTGCTGTCAAAATATTTACAAAAATCTGGTTTATGTGAGGAATGATATTAATCACAGCGTTTTGTTCTGTTATCAAGGTCTAAACTTGAAACCAGGGGCCATTATCGACTCTTCACCCACGACTCCTCAAACACGGGGTCTGTCAAACCTTTCGGCAACCCCACCGTCTCAAAGACCAGTGCAGGGCCCGCCTTCACTACCTCCCCAGCCTTTGATACAGGCCCTGCCGTCCCACGTGCCCTCAACGTTACCCAGCCTTCCACCACAGCTCGGAGCTCCGTACTCCCTGGCTCAATCAGACTGCGCTCCTCAAGTCCCCATCATGACTTCTGTGCCTCTCCCTGTTCAAACCTCTCTTCCCCCGTCATCCATCCAGAGCACTGCCCCCATGCTGCAGACCCCTATAACCATGACCAAAGTGAGTGTGATTAACACAAGGGAATAAATTTGGGCAAGTTGGCACATCTCAAACATTGCTTGGCAGTATTAGAAGTGTGTGCTATTGAATTTGAGTAACTCACTCTGATCACTTATTTCCTTTGCTTTCCCCCTCCATCTCTCCGCTGTCTTCATATTAACGGCTACCCAGCAAAGAAAGAGCCAAAAAAGGAAAGCAGACACTACAACGCCCACAGCAAATGACCAGCTGAGTGAGTCTTCCCCAGCAGAATCCAAGTCTGGGAAGACACTACCTAGGCGAGAGAGTACTCGTCCCACAAAACTGATAAAGAAGGAAGCTCCAGACTCTCAACATCACATAGGGATGGGGACAGGACTCAGTGGACCAAGTGGGGGTCTCAGTCCCAAACCGCAGGATCAGATAGGTTACTGCGCTGGGCTAGTTAGGGAGATGCTCTCCAAAAAACACGCTGCTCATGCCTGGCCATTCTACAAACCTGTTGATGTGGATGCACTGGGACTGCACGATTATCACGATATCATCAAACATCCAATGGACCTCAGCACCATCAAGGTGTGTTGAAAAATTCTCGTTCATAGTTGTGGAGGTATTTCTGGCAGTACATTTGTGACATGGTAAATTAATAATATCTGTGACTCCCTTGTTAGGTTAAGTTGGAGAACAGGCAATACCGAGATCCCCAGGAATTTGCTGCTGACGTACGATTAATGTTTTCTAACTGCTACAAATATAATCCACCTGACCATGAAGTGGTAGCCATGGCGAGGAAACTACAGGTATATACTTGCCATTTGGTATTTTTATGGTTTAAGAAAGTGCTTATCTCTGTGGAGTTTTATTAAAGCATCTATTTTAAGGGATACATTTGCCGTATTTTTGCCTTTTAACCCAGAGTTTTAAATTGCTTATTATTTTTAGACTTTTCTTTCCTTTTTTTTATGGCAGTCTTAATCTGTCACATTCTTGCGTTAACTTGCTTATTCCATATCTTTTTAGGATGTCTTTGAGATGCGTTTTGCCAAGATGCCAGATGAACCTGACAGCAAGCCCGTGGTCTCTGTCCCAGCTCCCACACTCCACCACCCCGCCCCTGTGAAGCCTCAGCCCCCTTTGGCCCACGTCGCTTCGTCCTCAGACAGCTCCAGCGACTCTTCCTCCGAGTCTGAATCTTCCACAGATGACTCTGAAGAGGAGAGAGCCCAGAGGTTGGCCGAACTCCAGGAACAGGTTGGTAAACAAAAGGAAATCAGCGTGAAAGCGAAGTTGATGTGTAATTTATGTAAAAAATTTAAGGGCTGGTCTAATCTCTCCCAACAGCTGAAAGCTGTCCATGAGCAGCTGGCTGCCCTGTCACAACCACAAGCCAGCAAACCAAAGAGAAAAGAGAAGGAAAAGAAAGAGAAGAAGAAAGATAAACATAAGAAGAAAGGCAGTGTACCTGGCCTTGTAGATGAGATCCAGGATGCTACACTTGTTTCACAGCTGTCCAAGAAAACCAAGACCATTAACAATAACAACAAAGAGATTGTTACCAAAAAGAAACCCAGGTGGGTGTTGAACTTTCTGCATGTAGTTAAGCAAATTTTTCTGTAATTTATCATGCACAGGACTGCATGATACATTACTGTACAATCCAGCTGGCTCAGGTTTGTATCCCATTTCTTCTCATGCTTTGCATTGGCAATTATAAAAGATATACATTTTTATTGCTCTAATAAACATCTTTGAAAAAAATGTGTACAGATGTCTATACAATGCACAAAAACAGACAAGATTTGAACTGATTGATATTTTCCCACATGTGCTATCATGGTCATTCCCCTAAATTTTAAGCATATTATAATCTACATTTCTGTTTTTAATTCGGTTTGAATTTAGAGGCTGGTTAATGTTACTCATCAATAAATGTGTTTTGTCTTTTTGTGTTTCTGTAGTAAAAAGGAGGGAATAAAAAGTAATCATCCCTCCAACCTGCTGCCTCTTCCCAGCCTGGAAGATGATCTTGGAGCCACTGGGTCATCAATTACAGGAGAGAAGTGCAAGCCTATGACGTATGAAGAGAAGAGGCAGCTAAGCCTGGACATCAACAAGCTTCCTGGTGATAAGCTCGGCCGTGTAGTTCATATTATCCAGTCCAGAGAACCCTCGCTCAAAAATTCTAACCCTGATGAGATTGAGATTGACTTTGAGACACTGAAGCCCTCCACTCTGCGTGAGCTGGAGAGATATGTGTCTTCATGCCTCCGCAAGAAGAAAAAGGTTCCAGGTAAGGCACTGATTGAAATCAGCAAGAGGAGGTGTGTGCTAGTTCGATATCAATCAAATTGTACCATTACACTGGGTCTGTAAATTGTTATTTACTAACTAGGGCTGTCTTAACGCAATTTCCTTTTAACACTGGTTAGTTTTTTAACGCACGATTAACGCACACACTGCCTGTGTAATATCTAGAAGAGGTGTGGAAAGAATGGGACACAGAATGGATCTTTATGGGCGGGAGCTTTATGTAGCTCAGGAGGAAGAGCAGTCGTCTGCCAATCGGAGAGTCGGTGGATCGATTCCAGGCTTCCCCCGATTACATGTCGAAGTGT
>JAOXYM010000022.1:15618140-15628931 GCA_028567055.1 Leptatherina wallacei | reverse complement strand
ATATGTAGTGTCAAAGCGCTTTGAGTGGTCATGTGACTAGAAAAGCGCTATACAAGTACAGTCCATTTACCATTTACACGGACAGTTTAACTTTAAAGTTCTGCAAGATGGTTTTCTGGACCCGACTGAGGTATTTTATCAATCAAGTTCTCCAGATAATGCAGGAGAAGGCGACTCAAACGACCACGGGTCGAGGAATACAAAATAAAACTTAAACTTGCTGTGTCAGACAGAATGCCTTGCAGCGCCGTGATGCATTCTAGGTAGCTCGGAAATCACAACTCTCACAGTCTACCTCACACAAAGACAACTACAACATTGAAAATAAACAAATCGGGATTAATTATGTGTTTAAAATCTATGTTGGCTTCCTAACAGCTTACATTAGTATTATATCATAACAAATATCCTGTTAAGAAATAGAATAAAATAGAATAGATCAAATAAAAAAATTTAAGAAGTTTTAAAAAAATTATGCGATTTAATATGCAAGTAGTCGCGAGTTAACTCAGGACCCTCATGCAATTAATCACGATTAAAAAATGTAATCGACTGACAGCACTATTACTAACATATTGTTATTTTTCTAGTTGAGAAGAGTATAGAGTCCATGGCTACTTCTAAAAAGGCTGGATCTTCGTCGGAAAGCAGTGGCTCTAGTTCAGACAGTGAAGCTGAAGGTACATATGAGTTACTGTAAGATTGACTATTCAAGTTCTCATAATCCAAAACACAAACATTTACCAAATCTTTTATTTTCAGGAATGATAAAACGGCAGAAAAAGAAGAGTCAATCTGTGAAGGAGGGTAAGAAGACACATCCTCATATTCAGATGGGTCCTACTCAGGCTGGGATTCAGCCCCAAGCTGTGGGCCCTCAGTCCAGCAGTCAGATGAAGCAACAGCAGCATCAACCATCTTCTGCAGGCTTCATTGCTCCTCCCCCTGTTGCTGCTTTGGAATCTTCCCAGTTACTAGAGACTAGTTTTGAGTCCCTGCCTCCTTTTGGCCAGCCCCTCATGCATATGTCCCACCACACAGGCAACTCCTCATCACCTGCACCCCCGCATCTAAATGCTCATTCTGTTGGGCCAGTGTCTCCTGAGACACACCCCTTCCTCAACCAGCATCCCGTCCTTCCATCTCCAGGTAAGGTGCAGGCCGGTAGTCGCTCTTATGTTCAATCCAGTATGTATAGTTTCCTTTATTTTCATTGCTTCTGTGGATGTGACTGCAGTCCCCGCTATGCTTATAGCTCTGTAGTTTTCTTGCACTCACAGAAATTAACACCAAGTCTGCATGTTTGCTACATTTTGTAAAAATAAGATTTTCTAGTTTTTAATTTGAATTTACCTGATCTCGTTTTTTTTTTTTTTTTTTTTCCCCTGGAACTTTGCAACCTCAGCCCTACACAGTTCCATGCCTCAGCAGCCTTCTCGGCCCAGTCACAAGGCAGCGCCTCTTCATCCCAAGCTCCCACAGCCGCAACAAGCACCACCTCAGCAGCAGCCAACTTTGCAGCAGCAGCAGCTCCAACCCCAGTCAGCTCCCCCGCCACAGCATCAGCTCTCCTCTCAGATCCTCCATTCTTCTCAACCCCTGCACCAGCGGCCCATGTCACCCCCAACACTCACACCTCAAGGCTTGCTGTCTTCTCAGCCTCCCCAGATGCTGTTGGAGGATGACGAAGAGCCAGGGTCTACAACCCCTATAAATCAAGTGCAGTTATACTTACAACAGTTCCAACAAGCTCGTCAGCCCCAGCAATCCATGCAGACGCTCCAGGCGCAGGTTCGACAGCAGCAGCAGCTGCAACAGTCACAACAACAAGGACAGACTTCTCTCCTGCAGTCCGCTCAAGGACAATCTCAGCTCTCTACTCCGACTCCGCTGCCTCCTCCCCAGCTCCCTGTTCAGCCCCAAGCTCAGTCCGCGCCATCACATCAGGCCCTGCCTCCACAGATACCTCTACACCAAGCCCGTCACATGCAACACACTCAGCAGCAACAACAGCAATCACAACAGCCGCAGCTGAACTACCAGCAGGGTCCTGGACTCGCTGGTCAGTCCCAGGGGTCACAACACAAAGTCCCCATGCCTTCCAACAAAGCACAGCAGATCATCCAGCAGCAACAAGAGCAGCCCTCCCCTCGCCCCATCAAAGCTGACCCTTACAACACGGGTAGGTCTGAGAAGATGAGATGTTTATTGTCTAACTGTTAAAGCAAACACGGCTGTTCAAATGAATTGTGAAGGCATACATTTTTATTCCCCACCCTTCTCTTGGCAGGTCACATGAGGGACAATCCATCCCCCCTTATGATGCATTCCCCACAACTCCCCCAGTATCCACCTGTGTCTCACCAGTCTCCACCTCACAACATGCAGCCCAAAAAGGTGAGAAATCTGCACAGACTGGGCAGATTATTTGGGAAGGACGGTTGAGTACAAGGCCAGATCATTGTCTGACTCTTGACTCCCATTTGCTTACCATGCAGCAGAGGGCCCCTGGAAGCCAAGGTGCGATAAAAGAGGAGAAACTTCCTCCATCACCAGTGATGAGAGAACAGTTTAATCCTGCAATGAGACCAGACCATCACAAACATCCTGAAAACAAGCCCATTCAACAAGTACACGGCCAACAAAGTGAGAACTCCTTGACTTTGGGATTGTTCTGCTTTATATTTTAACTAAGCTAACTTGTATTTGTTTATATTTTTGTGCAGATGTGAAGTCCATGGACACCTCACGACCCGTCATCCGCTCTTCTGAGTCCAGTGGGCCACCCCCTTCCCTGCAGGACAAGGATAAATTCAAGCAGGAACCCAAGACCCCCACCGCACCCAAAAAGGTACAGGTAAGAATCAGCGTTTGAAATCATGTTACATGCGTCCATCCCTCGTCTTACAGGCGTTGCATCTTCCAGTACTCCATTTTATCTGTGTTTCCTCAGGATGTGAAACTGAAGAATATGGGCTCATGGGCCAGCTTGGCACAAAAGTCTACATCTACGCCATCATCGGCAGTGAAGTCCTCGAGTGACAGTTTTGAGCAGTTCCGCCGTGCTGCTCGGGAGAAAGAGGAGAGGGAAAAGGCCTTGAAGGCCCAGGCCGAGCAGGCAGAAAAAGACAGGCTACGCAGAGAGCAGGACAAACTACGGTAAGGTTGTTCAGATGAAGGCTAAAACAGACCACACGCAAGGCAGCCATGTTTATCTCATCAAGAAATAAATAATAAGCTATATATCCGCCTCATAAAATTACAATATGGAAGTTCATTGTGATATTTGTAAGTTTAGAGCAATATGGGCCATAAAGATAAAAAGAACTTGATTTTCTGTGTAGTTTTGCAAATTTGAAAGCACATTTATCTCTCGTGTGGTGACATCTACACCAAGAAAAGGATTTAGAAGGAAAAAAATGTTTGATCTGTTTTTCTCCGATATGCCGAAGGTATGAAAACCAGTACACATTTTATTAAGTGTAATTTGCTTGAAACACCTCATGCAGATTGCTCTCCATGCATTTTATAAGCTTTGTTATTATGTTTTTGGCTGATTTTCAAAAAACAATCTAATTACAGGGCTTAAAGTATTCAGGCACCGTGACTGATCTCTGGCTTGCAGAGTTTTTGCAACTATAAAGAAAAAAGACCGAGAGACAATTTAATAGCTTGATGTGTATGCTAATGTGGGCTATCGAGTTATCCTACCAATGGTACGCAGCGTTGTTCTCAACCAAACGCATCACTAACCAGCTAAAATTATGCTACACATATGATAGAGCCGAGTTGTTGGTGAATAGCTTGAAAACGCGGCTACAGTACGTTAGTTTTGGTGGCAGGAGGAAGGGACCGTTTGTGAAGCCTGGAAAAGCTGTCCTGAGACGACATTCTCATAAACACTTGAGGAACTAAACCGGGAGGGTGGGGTAGGTTTACAAAACAAATATTTTTGTTTCCTTGACGCCACATATTTTCTGTCACATACTCTCTGTTCGCTGGTGGGAGTTTTCTCACCTGTGTGTGCACCTGCATGTGTCTGTGCGTTTGCGCATCGGGGGAGAGGAGAATTCTATAGAATGACATGCCGTCATATAAGTGAGATAAATAAGATCAGGCTGTTTAGTTTTTAAGCACTGACACTGAGCGGAGATGGAAGAGATGGCAGCCTGACGTCGCTGAAGTTAGCTTCTGATTTGTGATATTCACAAAGGATGATTCCACTGCTTTTATTAGGGGTCTTGACTACATTGAACCAGGTCCTGCTGAAAAACCACAAGATGTAGGATGTTCAAATCTGGACTGAATTATTCTACAGAGCATGTAGAGTCTTTAACACAGAGTTTCTGATTTGTGAAACCTTTATTCTTTTTATGAAAAAGCATATAAGACTTGTCTTATTTTATTTATTTATTTATCATTGTCATCTAGACCACATCAGACCAGGTCCTGTTTAAGATGAGTGCACACAGTACTTCGAGTACTATAGCCACCTTATTTGGGACGGTAGATAAGGAGCTATGAAACGGAGCGGTCTGTAATCTCAAAAAGGGAAATCATTTGAAAAATATATTTTTGGTTAAAGAAGAGAATCCTGAAGGGGAAAAAAAATCCCCTGTAATAAAATATAAAGCACTGTCTCCTGTGAGACACCAAGAGGACACTGAATTTAGGGACATCTCTGATTCTGCACAATCTGTGGAGTAAAGCATGAATTGGGTCTGAATTACTGGTCTGAATGCCTTCCAGAGGTCGGGATGAGGAAGACGTCATGGAGCCCAGCAGAAGGGTGCATGAGGAGCCTCGCAGACGTCTTGAGCAGCAGCATGTCCAAGCTCCTTCGCAACAACAGCCGCCGGTGCAGCAGGAGCCTCAGCCGGCTGCCATCCAGCAGCCTCCTCAACCCCCTACACCGCCACAGCCGGCTGCACAAAACCCACTTGATAACCAGAGGGAGCTAGCACGCCGACGAGAGCAGGAGAGGAGGAGGCGAGAAGCGGTGAGACGATTATCTCAACTTTTCATAAACATTAGCCAGGAGAATTATTTCCATTTAATTCTATTTAACATTTATGACTTTCTTAACACATTTCCATGAGGTTAGGATGCAATCTGAGGAGTGTTTGCTAAACTAAAAAAAACAATGTATTTATTGTTCTTTCTCTTCTAGATGACGACTATTGACATGAATTTCCAAAGTGACTTAATGGCTATATTTGAAGAAAACCTGTTTTGAGGAGAGGAGCAACAGAAACATAACTGCAAAATCAAAAAATTCAAAAAAGAAGAAGAAAAAGAAATGAATGGATGACGTAAACTTCCTATTCAGTAAGATCAGGTGACCATGCACCACCGAGGGCCACGGACTGCACATGTACATGCACATGACGAGTCCTGTTGAAACTGAGTACAAATGCTGGACAGGTGGCCATGGCTCACACTCATGGACTGAACACACTCAGCATGTGGGGAGAGTCTCATTGTTTTGGATGTCGTTTCGTGGGAATTTAGCCTTGCTTGCCTGATATCTAAGAACAAGAGAAAGAGGACCCCTGCTGGCACAGTTGCCTTTGTCAAGCTTGATTCTCACACTGTGCGTGGACACGATGACTGGAGGAGTAAAGACATCCCAGTGATGATGAAGATGCTCTGAAATACTGACAGACTGTGCAGATGCATTTTCAAACTGCCAGGTGTCTGAAATGGTGAAGAAAACTGTCTTTTTTTTTGTTCTGTTTATTGTAAGTGAACACTTTTTTTTTTTTTCTTTAGGGGGGAACTTCCATTGTGTAAATCATGTATATTTCTCAGCAGAGAAGGTACAGTTTGCCTTACACCTCTTTCCTAAACAGACAAGTATGTTCTATGGCCTGCACACATGTACAAACCAATAACATTTACAGACAGGACCAGAAGCCGTGCAGACCTTTTTTCATCATCTAGTATCTACTGTAAAGAAGTATTTTCTTATACTACAATAACTGTTTATTTTGGATCTTTCCTCTTTCCACGTTAGCTCTTTGAATCTTCACACCAACACACTCCGCCTCCGACATCTATGCCAAACAACCCAATATCTTTTATGCTAAATTACTTGTCCTAAAACATCGTAGGTAGATAGTGGAAGGGAGGGGGGGGGGGATAATATATGCATTATCATAGTTCAAGTGAGTATTTATCAAAGACAAAAATCACTTTTCATCTTGCCTTGTATTTGTCATCTAAGACTACAGTGGGAAACCGTTAGCAGAAGAAGGAAAGGGCCAGTCGTCTCTGAGCTTTAGTTGGATTTCACTACAAATGTTTCATCATTATTTCTATCATACTTCCTGACATACCGTTGGGAAGTTCACATCATTGGCTTGTTCACAGCAGTCACACTACTGGAGTAGATCAGTCCTGAATCGGCCTCTCTGATGTTCCTTTTGACTGCTCGTTGACCTAAACTGAAGGATTCGATCAGAGTACTGGAGGTTGGAAGAGAAAAATTGTGGGAATAACACAAACACTTACCACCTTTCTGTAGCTGATACTTGAATCAGGTTAGTAAAAAAAAATAAAAATAGTTGATGGGACCAGACGGAGCTCCCATATAGCTTTTGCATTGAATCACGGGGGGGGGGGGGCACACTGTTGACAGTACAAAATAAAAAAAGACAAATGATCACAAAAGTCTAAATGGAAAATGCTGAAAAAAAGAGTTTTCATTAATATCTTTGTTCTTGTTTGATTATAGTGGATGTGAGTTCTAATCCTATTCTTGGAGACCTTGTTGCAGCAGAGATGGGCTGAAATCCAACACATCTCATCCTCTTCACTCGTCTCCGATAGTGTTTTTTCTCCAGTGCCTGTATTGTATTGCTATTCTTGTTGGCTTATATTACACTTTGAGGGGGTTTAGAAAAAGGTTGCAAGAGGATTGGGAGGTGTAATATTTGAAGGGGGAGAAAGATTTTATTTTTTTTTTTAAAGAGTTGTGTTTAAGAAAAAAAAAAACTAAGGAGAAAAAAAAAAGAAAATACAGCGTTTTATATTTTTCCCGTTATCAATAATCGGGTTTTAAATTTAGTTTTAGCTGGACTTCTGAGTGTACACACCTGACGACTACTTTCTCATTTTGTTCTATCAGCAGATTTTAGGTAGAAATGTTTCGGCCTTGCCACACTAGCGTTTGAATCTGGTCTGTGAGTGTGACTGTATCACGTTGGACGGCTGTGTGACTGTGTGTGTGTGTCTGTTTTTGTTTTTCAGTGTGTGGTGCAGGGAGGCATGTTCCCCGATGTAGATAAGCATTCTGTTGATGAAGAGACTAGAAAGACAAGCAGTACTTCAGGAGAATTCATTTAGTGCTTAATTCACCTTTTTTTTTAATTTTCTGTGAAGTCCGACATCTATGAATTTATCATTTTATTATCTGACTGGTTTTGAAAAGGTAAAAAAATTTTCCTTCATTCCTTTTCAAAAATGTTTTTTTCCTTTTCACAAAACAAGTTGAACGTAATGTGCCATGAGTTTTACAGAGAATGTGCTGACCCGCAGCTCAGCCCAGAGTTTGCTTTATTCAGGTATTTTATTTTTGTGTTACATTTTGTTCTGTTTTTGAGGGTTTTGTTAAAACATTTTCCTCATTCTTTTTGTTTTTGTTTTGGTATGTGAGTGGTCTCTCGAGGTCTCTGATTAAGTCTGATAATGACCATTGAATAAACTCATCTCTTTTCTAGAAAATAAAAAAAATAAATGAATTATGTCTGACCAATTTCTTTTTCGTTGAAACTTCCACTGAGTTTTTTTAACTGTTTATTTTTCTCACTGGCTTTAAAAGAATATCTGTAATATATCAAGTATAGAGGTCGCTGTCTTGGTTTATAGTTTGGTCTTTATAATTATTTAGAAACTGTCCTAATTTTCATGGTTAACAGACTACATACTGTGGGACATAATAGGAAAGAGTTACACACTAGCTGTACGCTGAGTGAAGTCAATGTGATGGTGCCACACTGAAGTTGAGGTACAAACAGGCACTTTACAGGAATCTAAGGTGTTTCTGTCCTCTACTGGTCACAGGGGTGACCTCCACATTTGTGAGTTTCACCTTATCATCATTACATTTTTATTAACAAAGAATTTTTAAACTGATAGTCATACTGATGTGAAGGAAAAAGGTATACCTATATATTATATCACATTACATATATTGTATCTTTTTTTTTTTTAAACTGAGTTACTATGATACTCACCAATATGTTTACACAAACTTATAACCGACGTGTTAAAATTAAGGCCACGTCCACACAGAGACAAGTTGAGGTATATCTTCTTTAGTTGTTTTTTTTTTTAATTTCATTTCTTTATATAATCATTTAGACTTTTCGTTCATATGAAACCGATGTTTCAGGGAGCCTGAAAATACTTTTGAAACCTGGTCCTAAAAGTGAATAAATGGAGGTCATCAAAATCTACTATACAACAATATTCTAAAACATTTTTTTTATTTTTTTGCTACTTATTAGGCCACAACTTGTGCATTCAATCTATTTTCGTCCATGTGCTGTGTGGTTTAGAGGTAGTGGGCTAGTGGAGCTATAGTTCATGGATTATGGTCACTTTGATTTTTCTGCATGTTTCATTAATAAACATGTCTGCTTATAATCATAGTGCAGATGATTTCTCTCTGATTTAAAAAAAAATTTAGGCTATCTTTTCATAGTTAACTTTGCATGAAGGGGGTCTTCAAGGAAAATAGATTGGGAACCCCTGATATACAGCATTGCCTACACTGCATGTTATCTTCATAATCATGGAGGTCTGCTGCCCTCTTGTAGTCACTGCGAGGAACTAAAACATGCTAAAATTGTCATAAAATACATCAATAAAAAATGTAATCACAAAATCCGAGCTTAAACCATCTAAATTCCAACGTATTTGGAACAACTAACATTTCACAGTCAATAAGAAACTACTTAATTTCCACATATGCATAGGAACGGTCATAACACAAGAATAACTTGTCTAAAAACAGCAATAATCATGGCATCAGGGGTAAACGCTTCTTGCAATATCTACATGTCAAATAATGTATTCGGTGAAAATTAAACCCTCAGGCAGCCAATCACAGCCTTTCCCCTTCAACCCCAGAGTTAATTTACATCACATCTACAAAGAAATTGTTCTAAAATTCATAGAATAGTACAGTCAGGTTACACATGAACTTTTATCATACCAAACTCTAAACGGGAATCGGACCACGGAGCTTTCGATCCGCTCTGTCGGATTACTACTCCGGTGTTGCCAGATCATGCGAGAGAAACAAGCGACCAGCCCAATGAAAACAATCTCAAGACAAGCGACTTGCCTGCCATCTAGCATTACATCTCAATAAAAAAAAATTGGGAAGTTATCATAAAATCCCTTTTTTGGTCTGTCATATTTGTGACCCTTTGTATTTCAGAAGATGTATCCTCTATAAATGTAGACAAGAACAAAAGCTAAATACTTATGGTGTCAAGCCATTGCCAAAAAAAGCTATACTAATGAACTAGAAAGCAAGAAAAAATGTTCACACGATGAAAACCAAATTCACTTTTGGATTGCATTTCCATAGAAAATCTGTCCACGTCAGTATTAAACGACTCGTCCACTTTTCAGTCATGAAACCAGCTTTCCTTGCCTGAGAGCCGTATGTTTTCTTTGTAATCATAGACGTTCACTGCCCTCTTGTGGTCACAACAAGGAACTACAACATACAAATCAAGTTGTAAACATGTGGGGGGAAAATAAGTTACTGACATTTCTTACGTAACCTTTTTGAAAGAAAGTGAACAAATAATCAGTCAAATATATAACTTATAATTGCATTTCTACAATATGTTCACTGAATGCACTTGCAGCTCTCCGTTAAAAACATTTGACATGGGAACTTTTTAAGATTTATAATTTTGTGATTGTGGCTACAAGGTGGCGTTATTCGAAAATTAAAACCTCAGATGGTGAATTGGGAGAGGTTTAGTTTTTTTCCCCGTATCTCTGGCGGCCACAGTAATAAACTGCTGTATTCCAGCAATGGCCAGTAGGAAAGGTTAGTAGTAGTTTGAACCTCCAGACGTCACTACCATTGAGCAAAATACTAACTAAAGTAACTGATAATTACTTTTGGTGGTTTGTTCGTTTCCGTAAGGACATTTTAATGTACATATGAGTGAATTAGAATTATGATATTGGATTAGATTTATATAGCGCTTTTCAGGACACCCAAAGACGCTTTACAGTGAATCCAACAGAACAGAAACGTGGCTGCCAATGTGCACCAACCAACGGCCTCTCTGACGACCACCAAACATTCATACACATTCATACACCAGTGGTGCCAGCACTGGAGGAAAGGAGGGTGAAGTGTTTTGCCCAAGGACACACTAACAGTTGACTGGGGGAAAGCAGGATTCGAACCGCCAACCTTCCAGTTATTGGACAACCAGAGATGTAATTACAAAGTTTACATAGTTTGAGATGGCACCCACGTGAAGGGAATTTGAAATACCAACTATGACCATTTCCAGCAGGTTTGACACAAAAATCAATTTCAAAATACACTAAAAGCCTGTTTTACATTAAAATGTCTGTACAATTGTTACGTGCTAATAGTTATAGTGAACATTTACTGCCCTCTTGTGGACAAAACTAGGAACTACAACACAGAAAAAAATCAAACATTAATATTAATCCAAAAGATAGATAGATAGATAGATAGATAGATAGATAGATAGATAGATAGATAGATAGATAGATAGATAGATA